>JAYMFT010087972.1:0-14103 GCA_038088735.1 Panulirus argus | reverse complement strand
AAAAAAAAAAAAAAAAAAAAAAAAAAAAAAAAAAAAAAAAAAAGGCCAATGGTAACTATATATCTGTCTCTCAGTTGTATTCTATTAAAGGTTTTACAATAAACTAGGAATGACAAGGTGTATAAATAATTTAAAAACAATGAATTGCCCTATGCCTTATAATGCAGAAATTTTTTTTTAACTTGTATGTGAGTTCAACATCTGGCAGCATACATAAAGGATGAATCTGATTAAGGTAAATCTTACAGTGTGGTTATGCTTGATCTCTAAAAAGCATTTGACATTCTAAATCATGATACTCTGCTGTTTAAATTATGATACATGGATTTCAACACATGTTGTTAATTGGATGCAACTTACTTGGTTGTATATACAAATATATACACATATATATACATTATCCCAGGGGATAGGGGAGAAAGAATACTTCCTACGTATTCCCTGCGTGTCGTAAAAGGCAACTAAAAGGGGGGGGGGGGAACAGGGGGGGTGGAAATCCTCCCCTCCTGTTTTAATTTTCCAAAAGAAAGAACAGAGATGAGGGCCAGTTGAGGATTTTCCCTCTAAGGCTCAGTCCCTTGCTCTTGACGCTACCTCACTAACGCGGGAAATGGTAGATATGTATGAGAAAAAAAATACATACATATATACTCATGTACATGTTCACACTTGCCCATCTTAATCCTCTCCCGATACCACCCCGCCCCACAAGAAACAGCATCACCAACCCCTGCATCAGTGAGGCAGTGTCAGGAAACAGATGAAAAAAGGTCACATTCGCTCACACTCAGTCTCTAGCTGTCATGTGTAATGCAAAGAAACCACAGCTCCCTATCCGCATCCAAGCCCCACAGACCATTCCATAGTTTACCCTGGACGTTTCACATGCCCTAGCTCAGTCCACTGACAGCATGTTGACCCCAGTATACCACATCATTCTAATTCACTCTATTCCGTGCACACCTTTCACCCACCAGCATGTTCAGGTCCTGATCGCTCAATATTGTTTTCACTCCAACTTTCTACATCCAATTTGGTCTCCCATTTCTCCTTGTTCCCTCCACCTCTGACACATACATCCCCTTTGTCAACTTATCATCACTCATTCTCTCTATTTGTCCAAACCATTTCAACACACCCTCTTCTGCTCTCTTATCCACATTCTCTTTATTACCTCACATCTCTCTTACCCTTTCATTACTTACTCAATCAAACCACCACACACCATATATTGTTCTCAAACATTTCAATTCCAACACATCCACAACCCCCCCCACCCACACACACACACACACAACCCCTATGTATAACCCATGCCTCGCAAACATATAAAAATGTTGGAACTACCATTCCTTCAAACATACCCAATTTTGCTCGGTAAGATAACATTCTCTCTTTCCACACATTCTTCATCATCCCCTGAACCTTTGCCCCTCCCCCACTCTATCACTCATTTCTGCTTCCAAGGTTCCATTTGCTGCTAAGGCCACTCCCAGATACCTAAATCACTTCACTTCCTCCACATTTTCTCTATTCAAACTTACATCCCAATTATCTTGTCCCTCGATCCTGCTTTTATTTAACATCAAATTTCAACTTTCTCCTTTGACACACTTTTCCAAACTCAGTCACCATCTTCTGCAGTTTCTCACTCGAATCAGCCACTAGTGCTGCATCACAGATGAACAACAACTGGCTCGCTTCCTAGGCCTCTTATCCCCAACATATTGCATACTCACCCCTCTCCAAAATTCTTGTGTCTACCTTGCTAGCCACCCCATCCATAAACAAATTAAACAACCATGGTGACATCATACACACCCTGTCACAGACCGACCTTCACTGGGAACCAATCGTTCTCCTCCCTTCCTACTTCGTCCCCCCCCCCACTTTTTATTTCAAAGGCTCCAGTCACGGACAAAAGTCTACATCGAGGCCAAGCCTTAATTGAAATACAAAGAGAATTATGAAAAGAAAAAGGAAAAGAGAAGGGAAAGTATTTATGAATTTTGGAGGAAGTAAAAAAAAATCTGTCTTCTGAAACATGCTAAGCCATAGATATTAGGTTAGACATGAGAAGGTATAGAGTTCCAAAGCTTCAACATGTAGAGAAAGAAGAAGGTATCAAAATGGCCCACCCTTGAGTTGCTGATGGCCATGTAATAATCATGTGACACAGCAGCATGCTGAGTATTGCATGGTCTAGCTAGTGGTGTGAGCACACAAGCAGCCTGTTCCTGGGAGCAAAAACCAAAGTAATGCCTATAGAAGAGGGAAAGTGAGCCAACATTGTGGCATAGGGCAAGGGGTCAAGTTTGGAAGTTAGCCTGTGAAAGTTTATGAGTCTGACTGTTTTTGATTCAACTCTGTCAAGTAAGGATGCAGAGCTAGAACTACCCCAAATGTGACAGTAGTACTCCATACAAGGATGAATCAACCCCTTGTATAAATGGAGCAACTGTTCAGAAGAGAAGTTTCAACATCTAAACTGGACACCCAGTTTCTTAAGAGGCAGACTTAGCTATTCCTGTAATGTGGGTTTTTCAAGAAAGAGTAGATGTTACAGTAATACCAAGTATGTTCATCGAGTCAAGAGGTGGAATTACAGAACCGTCAAAGGAGAAACAAGAGTTGTGAGGAGTTTTCGATAGAGAGAAGAGTAGAAATTGGGTCTCAGAGGCATTAAACTAAACAACATGCCTTAAACCCTTGATAAAAACTTCTCTCTGCTTCTAGCAGTTTACCTCCCACACTATATATTCTCAATACCTTCCAAAAAGCATCTTTATCAACTCTATCATATGCCCTCTCCAGATCCATAAATATCTCATACAAATCCATCTGTTTTTCTAAGTACTTCCCACACACATTCTTCAAAGCAAACATCTGATCCACACATATTTTTTCATATATGCACGCCATTTCCTGCATGATCAACGTAGCGACAATAACAGATGAATGAGCTGTAGGGGGAAAATACCTCACTTGGCTCCTTGTTCTGTCCTTTCTTTTGGAAAGTAACACAGGAAGGGAGAATTTCCAGGCAACCGCTCCAACTCCTTTTAGTCGTCTTCTACAACACGCTAGGAATATATATGCAGCAATCTTTCTCCCCTAACCTCATATATATAAACAGAGACAGAGAAAGAGGGAGTGACAGAATGCAAGTGAAGGATTATTTGTTAAAGTTGTCAATATGTATGAAAAGTGGTGTAGCAGCTATATATATGGCGATACATTACATTCCAAATATACCCACAGTATTTCTTAATGTTTTGCTGCATTATTCTGATGAGAGCATACAAGCAGCATCTCACTGCCCATATATGTTGTGAGACCCAGTAGAGTTCAGTCAAGCGACAGTCTCCTCCAAGAATTGGAAGATCAGGTGAAGTCAAGAATTGGAAGATCAGGTGAAGTCACGTATCATATTTGTCAGGTGGGAGACATTGTTATCCAGGCAAGTGTTGTTGATGGAAGGAGGTCAGAGGTGTTGAAGGTGGACAGAAAGGGTAGACATCAGTGGGTGGAGAGGGAAAATAAAGGAGCAATGGAAGGGGATGGGGACTTGGGGAGGATGGGGAGGGATAACTGAAGAGTAATGGAGGGGACAGGGGAGATGGAGTGAAAAGGAATGGAAAATGGGGAGATGTATATAATATCTTTACTATACTCGTAGCACTTCAGACAACAAAGCACATGTTTTACCAAAAAAAAAGAATCACCTCATCTCTATAAAATTTTTTAAAATTTACCACATTCATATGATATATACTATCAATCCTTCTGTCTATATCTGTGATGCACATTCCCTCCAAGAACTACTATCAAAGGGGGGCCATAGCAAAAGTCTCCACCTATCCCTGTCCTTGCATGCCTCCCTCACACACACTATTTCGTGCATTCTTCCACCATTTCTCTCCCTCCAGTATTCTTCTGCTCTATTTTCCCATGTCACAAGTGGTCTTCCTCTCAAAACAACCCCTAGCAAACTCCCAGTTTTGCATTCTATCCATATGCCCATATCACCTTGAAGTATTACACTTCACTTACTCTAACACTCCACAATTCATTCCCTTTGCATTCCCTGTCATACCATATCTCTCATACACCCTTTCATTTCTTTCTTCCTTCCATACAGTCATACCACATGCTCCCCTCAATTAGCTCATTTTCGTGGCCTGGATTCTTGTCCCCTGTAACTCATTCCACATCCATGTTTCAGCTGCAGAGATCAGGGTTGGGAGGATGATGCTGTCCCTTAACCCTCTCCTGACTTCCATACTTACACCTCTACCCTTCATTATTCTAATTAGGGACCCAATGACTCTTCTACCCTGTACTGCTCTCTCCCTTATCTCTCCTTCCATATCACCAAACTTATCCAAGGCATCTAAATACTTAAATTCTCTCACCTCTTCTAATATTTCTCTCCCCCCATATCCAAAGCACAAGTTAACACACTTTCTTCTTCACTCCATATGGTTTTGCAAAACATATACTTTCACTCTGTTTCCTTTCAACACCATTACTTGATATATACAAATGACAATTTATCTATGGTAGTTATTGAAGAACCAACATGAGGTGATGGGAGGAGATAAGACATCAGTTCTAGGACTGAGGATGGGGAGGGACAGGGGATGGGGATAGGGAATGGGAAATGTGGAGATGAGAGACTGGAAAGGCAAAAGGGAAAGCAATGGGGAGGGAAGGGGAAATGGAGAGATTTGGGGGGGGGGGGGAATAGAAATGGAAAATGGGGAGATATATCCAAAATCACTATGTCGGAATATCACAAACAAACCACAGTATAATACCCCAGTTAGCGCTACCCCTTAAGAGTGCTGTTTCATGATAGCATTCTTGCTTGCATCTTGGATCTCTTGTTTTACTAGGAAAAAAAAAAAAATGAATATCCATGAAAGAAGTAAAAGTCATCAATCAGTGTACTCACAACATGCTGAGAGCAGCTCTCATTATTTACACTCAAACAATCAGATCACTATACACACTTGAGCTCACATTCAATCACCACCAAGTGCTCTACTCTGTCAGTACAGTGCAAATTTTGTCACACTTACACTATGCACACATTTCTGCTGACTTGCAATTTTTTCAATATCACAGTGACAGTTTTTTACCCATCATGTCTGGAAAACAGCTTGCAAGTTCTAGCACTCTTAGTGAATCTAAAGTACCAAGGAAAAGCCTCTCCTTGGATGTAAAATTATAAATGCTGAGGCAGTTGGAAGCTGGTGAGCATCAGGTTGATGTCGGTGATGCTTTCAAACTGGCTACATCAAATAGGTAAAAGCTTCTCCAATGACAATCTCAAAGTTAACAAAGAAGGTGACTCCTTCAAGAAGTCTGTTGGAAAAAAAGGAGGGTGGGCTAAGCATATAGGTAGATAACTAAATGCAACATAATATCTATCAAGTTAATTCATCATGGATAAAGCAAGGAGCATCTTCAGGCACCTGCAGGAAGGAGATGGCTCAGGAACATTCTTAGATAGCAGAGGTTGGTATGACTGGTACAAACAGTGCAGTAACTTGCACAGCATCTGCATTTGGGGTAAAGGCACAAGTAAGGGCATAAAAGCTGCCCAGGAATTTCCCTCCACCCTCCAAGCTATCATAGAGCATGATGCTCGCTGACTACCCTCCCCAGCATGCCTTCAATGTTGACAAAGCCGGCCTTTTCTTGAAAAGAATATCATCCTGCACTTTCATCTCTTGAGAAGAAAAGCATGCCTCTGGCTTCAAAGTTGCAAAAGACTGCTTAACACTACTGCTGAAGGGTAATGCTGTTGTGCTGTGTTGCTGCTACATTGCTGAGTACCCATAATTACAATGGATTATTAAATGTTTTATAATTTTATACAAAGTATAGATCTTATTGTATGGCATAAAATGGTGTGTGGTTACCTGAAGCACAAGCACATTGTGGCAGTTGTGGTGGTGAGTTAAATGTTAGCTGTGGAGGAACACTTGGTAACACATATAAGGCATGTTACCACTCACACTCCACCTCTCTAATCACCCCAACCTTTCTGCTTTCTCACTCCATACTTCAAAATGTTATGTAATGTACCGTTTGAGGGAGGGAGAAAATCTTGTGTTGCAAATTGCTGATACTAACGCATAGGCTTGACTGTTTTGTATATGCAATGAAAAGATTGAATGGGTTAAATTGGGGAAATCTTACTAAAACTGGAGTCACTTCCTTTGACTCACTGAACTATGAAGCTGTTCTACAGTGATGACTCTGGACTAAAAAGCAGGAAATATAAAATGAACTTATTACACTACATTGATAATTATCAATTGCATTTTTGATAAAAAAGGGGTTCTAAAGGACTCTTAAAGAAGTCCTGCAAATCCTTCCTCAGAGATATACACAGTTGCCTACCTATTCTGTTCTAACCTTCTTTGCTCCTTTTCCTTGATTCCATAGAAGCTGTTTCATAAACAAGGATGTAATCTGAACAGGTCTGGAATTCCTCAGATAGATATATATAAAGCATAACATGAGGAAAGATGAAGATAGCAAGAAATTTTGGCTGTTCCACTTCTCTAAAAGACACCATAGATTCAATCCTGCATTCCTCCTTTAAAGCAGGTTAGCAGTGAGTGTAAACTTCTTAGCACGGAAGAGCAAATAAAATTCTTTTCAATCAAGCTTACTTAACCAAAGAGCATAAACAGGAGGGGAAATCTTCCTGTAATCTACTGGCTCTGACACTGTTAACAATTACTGTATCATATTGGCCACTGTTGTCGTGAGCTTTTTTGCACGTATCTCTGCCCCTAAAGGTTTGCACCCAAAGCAAACATCCATCTGGATGCTGCTTCCCACAGTCTCTGTGTGAAGACTGGCCACTTAAGGAATAACCATTATGATACCTCCTTCTTCCTTTGAACAGATATGCTGTGGAATTTTCTTCTTCCTTTCATCCCTCCCTCTTCATAAATCCTTTCCTGATTCATTCCACTTTCTTTTCCTCTAACTTTATTTTTTTCACCTAAGATGGCCTTTTACTGGGGCACGTTTTCCCTAAGCCATTTTGGTTGTTAAAAAAAGTGTTATTTGTGATTATTTAGAAAAAATCCTGCTTAATCTGTTTGAGGATGGACTGTTGAAATAAATGAAGAGAAAAAAAAGTCCTCATGCTATACAGTTAGTTTTCTTACCTTTTGCTAAATGAATGAGGCTTTCAAACTGGTAAAATTCTATTACTTCCTTGTCTAAACAAGTATATAGGTTCAAAAATCAATGTAAAGCCTTTACTTATTATAAAAAAAAACTTTTAACAATAAAACTACACTGTAACTTACAGTAAAGTGAGCTAAGACCTCTTCTTTGTCTTCTCTCTCGAATCCTGAGGCATTGATCTTCGTAGTACGTCTGTCAACTGATGAAAAGGAATGAGCAAATCCCCGAGTACCTCTTCCCCGTCCTCTGGGCCCACCACGTCCTGAGCCACCAACCCCACGTCCACGGCCAAAGTGTCCACCCCTAGATAAGTTAAGACTTTATTAGATGAGTCAATCTGTTAAAAATATACACAAAATCTTCTAATACTCTTTGTTTACCATAAAAGTGTACAAAAACAATCATGAGCAAATTTCATAATAAAAAAGAATACAAAAGAACAAGTGCAACAATAAATAATGGGATGAATGTAGAGCATGGAAGATGATTGGCTGGTCAAGAAGATATACAGCTTAACACCAGAAGGTACAAAAACAAGAGGTAGACAATGGAAGAGCTGGATAGATGTAGTGACAGATCTGATTGGAGTTGGGAATATTTCAGATGTAGATGTTGGTGGCCACCCCTTTGAGGGAGTTCCAATTGGAACAGGCATCAGAGATATCGATAGCTGGATAGATGTTGGAGGAATGACTGAGGATCAGATGCAAAGGAAGCATCTTTTATGCTGAAGTGGTATGACTGGAGACATTGGTGTCAAAAGATAAAGCATCTTAAGTTTGTAAGGTGAAAAATTGTGAAATGCTTCTTTTATAAATATGAAAGTTTATCTTTCACTTAAAAACACAGGGTACAGATTGGGATTTATGTGTTGTGTTGCATAGACTGCATGTCAATGGTGCAGTCCATTATATTGGAAATAGATTATCAATAATATGAAACAAAAAGAAAAATAAATAATGGAATGACTGAAGGGTTCAACTGAACCAAGAATGGAAGGTACTACAGTTATCACCTATATAAGATGCTGTTCTCTTAGATGAATTAGCAGTGGTAGATAATATGGCAGATAGATCTTATGAGGTGCATGGGAGGATGCTGAAAGTAATGCAAGGAGAAACAGGAATCTTTAGGAGGATGCTGAAAGTAATACATGGAGAAACAATAATCTTCATTTTGAAAATAATGGGTAGCTGTACAGTAATATTACTATGAATGGATAAGAAACAGATGCTAATAAATCTAAGTAACTGGGAATAATAACCAACAAGTATGGTAATAGGAAGTTTGGTGCAGAGTCATGTGGGGAAGGGGAATAGGTGTACTAAAAAAAAATCTGGTGGATGTGAAAAATGTACATGTTGAGTGCACAAGAAGCTTGCACAATAAGGTACTTGTCCAAACTCTATACAAGTGGATGTAAAGCCACAAAAATGAAAGCAGTAACAATTAATACCCCAAACATTTTAAGAAGAATTATGAGAACAGATAAAGAATAAAGATACGAGGAAGAAAAAAACTCTTGAAAGGCATGTGGATGAAAGTCTCTTAAGATGGTATGGCTGTGTGGGATACATGGTAGAGGACAGGGCAGTGAAAATCAATGGTAGTGTACATGAAGGAACAAAGAGAGGAGGTACACCATGAGAAAAATGAGCATACTGACTTCATGAGCTATTGATGATTAGATATATTTCAGGTGAAGATGATGACAGAATAACTGCTCATCTTGTAAGGTATGAATAATGTCATTCGTCTTACTTGATAAATCAAGTATGTGTGCAAAGGCAATTATCAACAAGTTCTATAGTAATGTGGAAGTTGTGTTCATTTAAGCACCCTGAAAATGAGCTGAGAATATATACAAGGGACCCCTACACAATTGCATACCTAGCCTGTTCTACCTATTCTCTCCTTTTCCTTGCTTCCCAAGAAATTTTTTCATAAACAAGGATTCAATCTGAACAGGTCCAGAGTTCCTCAGAAATATAATGTATTGAGGGGCATCAACAGGATATGATGATTTGAAGAAAGAGAAAGATCGCAAGAAATTTTGGCTGTTCCACTCTTCTAAGACAAACTGTATATTCCATCCTGCAGTCTTCCCTTAAAGCAAGTTACTAATGTAAACTTCTTTGCAAGGGAGAGCAAATCAAAAGTCCTTTTCAATCAAGCCTCCCTAATCAAAGAGCACAAACAGAAGGGGAACTCTTCCAACAAAAAAAATAAAAACACTAGCTGATAAGTACTGATACTCTACTGACTCTTACTCTGTTCTCCAAATCCATATATATGTTCTACTAAACATCACTGAATTCTATGTATAATGTGGAGTTCTGAAGAGTCATAATACAAAATGCAAGTGTCTCTAGCCTCTGCTTACATACTGCTATTTGCCTCTTAAAAATATACAGGAGACAGACTGTTAGCATTCTTACTCTCATACTGTCAAAGACATGAAGAAATAGCTAAACAGATTGAGGTATATGAATATGCATGAATGCAATCTGGATGAAAAGAAGGAATACACATGGGTTATGTTTAATGAGAGAAACCTGGATATTCTGGTTCTGTCTGATGAGAGAAACCTGGGTGTTCTGGCTCTGAGTGAAACAAAGCTCAAGGGTAAAGAGGAAGAATGGTTTGGAAATATCTTAAGAGTAGAGTCAGGGGTTGATAAGAGGACTAGAGTTAAGGAAGGAGTAGCACTACTCCAGAAGCAGGAGTGGTGGGAGTGTTTGAAATAGTGAAAGGAAATAAATTCTACACTGATGTGGATAAAAATGAAAGTAGATTGCTCGAGATGGTGACTGTTAATGCTTATGCACCTGGCTATGAAAAGAAAGATCAAGAGGGGTAAGCATTTTGGGAGCAGGAGAGTGAGTGTGTTTTTGGATTTACAAGAACAAAATTACTGTTGGGTGATTTCAATGCGAAGATGAATAACATGGCAATTGAGGGTATAACTGGAAGGCTTGGGATATTCAGTATTATGAATGGAAATGGCAAATAATGTGTGGAGCTGTGTGCTGAAAAAAGGACTGGTAATTAAAAATGCCTGGTTCAAAAAGGGACATACACAAGTATACATATGTCAGGAGAAGAGATGGTCAGCATGCATATTGGATTACAAATTTATTGATAGTGGTGCAAAAGAGACTTTTGGATGTAAATGTGCTGAAAGCGGTAGCTGGTGGGATGTCTAATCACTATCTTGTGGTAGTGAGGGTGAAAATTTGTAGAGATTTATGGAAAACAGAAAAAATTTTGGTGAGAAGAGAGTGGCAAGATCAAGTGAGCCTGGAAAAGAGACATAAGTGAAGAAATACCAGCAGAGAATGAGTGTAGAATGGCAAAAGGTAAGAGTAAATGAAGCAAGGGGAGTAGATGAGGAATGGGAGGTACCTACAGAAGCAGTGCTAGCACATGCAAGATATGATTGTGGCATGAGAAATGTGGAAGGTGGCTAGAATAAAAAGGTTAGTGAGTGGTGGGATGAAGAAGAAATGTTGTTAGTGAAAGAGAAACAAGAAGCATTTGGGGGGTACTTACAGGGAAGGGGTGCAAATGACTGGGGGATGTATAAGTGAGAGAAAGCAGCAAGAGGTCAAGAGGAAGGTACTGGGGTTGAAAAAGAGGGCAAATGAGAGTTGAGGTAAGCAAGCATCAGTAAACATTAGAGAGACTAGCTCATTAATGTGTTAAAAACAAGAGAACAAATAGGAACATCACCAAAGGAAGCAAAAAGGGAAGTGGTAGCAGACAGTGATGCAGTGAAGAGGAGATGGAGTGAATTTTTCGAAGGACTGTTGAATATGTTTGATGATAGGGTGGCAGATGTAAGATGTGTGGGTTGGGGTGGTATACAAAGTAAGCGAGTCATAGAGAGTGGTTTAGTGAAGAGAGAAGAGGTATTTGAAAGCCTTACGTACATTGAAACATGGAAAGGCAGCTGGAGTGTATGGTATTGCACTTCAATTTATTAAGAAAGGAGGTGACTGTGTTACCAACTGGTTGGTACAGATTTTCAAAATATGAATCATGGTGAGATGCCTGAGGATTGGAGGAATGTATGTATAGGGCCATTGTATAAAGGCCACTGGTAGAGGGTAACTATAATGCAGTGTTTTCAAAGGCTCCTATCTTATATTCCTACTAACTACTTCTATGTAATGTTCCAACCTACTATTTCAACCTAATGTTCATACCTACTACTTCTACCTAATACTCCTATCTACTGTTCCTACTTATTACTTCTATCTATTGCTCCTATCACTTTACCAAAAGGCAAGGCTTGTGCATAGTACTCACTATTGGAAAATCTACTTATGAAGAATGAGTTGTGTGAGTTAAGAGTTGCCAAGTCTTATGTGTGATGAGGATTGATTATACATATGTGAACACAATGCCTGCAGTCCATATGTAGGTAAGGCAAAAAGAATGTAACACACAAAACTCAATCTTCAAAACTCTAAATTTTCCTTCAGAGAGCGCTACGCGTGACCCATGCATTTTGGCAAAATGGTAGGAGCAGTCAATAAAATAAGTAGATAAAAAATTTAGACAAGAGCATTAGGTAGAAGTAGTAAGCAGGAACAATAGGTGGGAGAATTTGATAGAAACAGTAGTAAGGAATATTAGGTTTAAGCAGTTGGTATGAACATCAGGTAAGGGCCTCTAAATACAAAGAGCTAAAGATGCCCTATGTCAGAGGCCTGTAAAGGATGAGGCACTAAAGGCTAAGACACAGAGCTAAAGATGCCCTATGTCAGAGGCCTGTAAAGGATGAGGTACTAAAGGCTAAGACACATAGCTAAAGATGCCCTATGTCAGAGGCCTGTAAAGGATGAGGTACTAAAGGCTAAGAAGCAGCCCTGGAGTTTATCAATGATGGAGAACCTTTGGCTATGGCCACCCTCTTGAGAGTGTTCCTGAAGGGAACAGGTGTGAGAGATATGGACAGATATATATGTATTATCATTATACTTGATCACTGTTTCCTGAGTCAGCAAGGTAGCACCAGGAAACAGAGGAAAAAAGACCCATCCACTCATATACACACATGTATACATCCACACACATACATGTACATATATTATTATTATTATCATTATCATTATCATACTTGATCGCCATTTCCCGCATCAGCTAGGTAGCACCAGGAAACAGACAAAGAAAAACCCATCCACTCATATACACACATATATACATACACACACATATATGCAAAATACATACATATGCATATCAATATATACATACATATACATACACATGCATATACACATGTACAAATTCATACTTGCTTGTCTTCATCCATTCCCAGCACCATCCCATCCCACAGCAAACAGAATAATCACTCCCTGCATCAGCAAAGTAATGCCTGGAAGCAGATGAAAATAAGGCCACATTCGCTCACACTCAGTCTCTAGCTGTCATGTGTAATGCTCCAAAACCACAGCTCCCTATCTACATCCAGGCCCCATAGACCTTTCCATGGTTTATCCCAGATGTTTCACATGCCCTGGTTCAGTCCATTGACAGCATATCGACCCCAGTATACCACATCGTTCCAATTCACTCTATTCCTTGCACGCCTTTCACCCTCCTGCATGTTCAGGCCTCAATTGCTCAAAATCTTTTTCACTCCATCCTTTCATCTCCTATTTGGTTCCCCGCTTCTCCTTGTACCCTCCACCTCTGACATATACATCCTCTTCATCAACCTTTCCTCACTCATTCGTTCCATATGTCCACACCATTTCAACACACCCTCTTCTTCTCTCTCAACCACATTCTTTTTATTACCACACATCTCTCTTACTCTTGCATTACTCAATCAAACTACCTCACATCACATGTTCTCCTCAAACATTTCATTTCCAACACATCCATCCTCCTCCATACAGCCGTATCTATAGCCTATGCCTCACAACCATATAACATTGTTGGAAATGCTATTCCTTCAAACATACCCATTTTTGCTTTCTGTGATAACGTTCTCTCTTTCTACACATTCTTCATCGCTCCCAGAACCTTCGCCTCCTCCCCACCCTATGACTCACTTCCGCTTCCATGGTTTCAATTGCTGCCAAGTACACTCCCAGATACCTAAAACACTTCGCTTCCTCCAGTTTTTCTTCGTTCAAACTTACATCCCAACTAACTTGTCCCTCAACCCTAATGAAGCTAATAACCTTGCTCTTATTCACATTTGCTCTCAACTTTCTTTCACACACTTTTCCAAACTCAGTCACTAACTTCAGCAGTTTCTTACTCGAATCAGCCACCAGTGCTGTATCATCCATGAACAATAATTGACTCACTTCCTAGACCCTCTCATCACCAACAGACTGCATATTCGCCCCTCTCTCCAAAAGTCTTGCAATTACCTCCCTAACCAACCCATTCATAAACAAATTAAAAAACCATAGGGACATCACACACACCTGCTGCAGACTGACCTTCACTGGGAACCAATCACTCTCCACTCTTCCTACTCGTACACATGCCTTACAACCTTGATAAAAACTTCTCACTGCTTCTAGCAGTTTACCTTGCACACCATATTTTCTTAACACCTTCTAGAAAGCATCTCTATCAATCCTATCATATGCCTTTTCCAGATCCATAAATGCCACAAACAAATCCATCTGTTTTTCTAAGTATTTCTTACACATATATTCTTCAAAGTAAACACCTGATACACACATCTTCTACCACTTCGTAAACCACACTGCACCTCCCCAATCTGATGATCTGTACATACCTTCACCCTCTCAATCAATATCCTCTCATAATTTTCCAAGAATACTCAACAAACTTATGCCTCTGTAGTTTGAACACTCACCTTTATCCCCTTTGCCTTTGTACAATGGCACTATA
>JAYMFT010087950.1:0-14103 GCA_038088735.1 Panulirus argus | reverse complement strand
TCTATATATATATATATATATATATATATATATTTATATATATATATATATATATATATATATATATATTGTGCATTGTGTGTGGTGCACGTTGCTATAAGTTGTGTTGTGCATGTTGCATATGCCATATATGGTCAAAAAAAAAATTCCCATAGAACAGCACACGATGTTCACAGAATGACTCGACTCGGCAGGCTGATCGATGACGGTTACGCCTAACCGTCACAGCATGCACATCGCCGTGCTGCCAACTGTTGGCTTGCTGTGGAACTAGTTTCGGAAATTTCTGATACCACCTCGTATTATTATATATGTGATACGTGTATTGCGTCCGTAGTGTGTCTTGTGTTGGGAGTGTGTGTTGACTCTTTGATATATGTTTTCCTTGTGGCGTATGTATTGTCTGTGAAAATACGTTCGTCTGTGAGAGATATCCCTTGTCTGTTGTATTTATTTATTGATACATATTTTACATGTCGTATTGTTGAAATTTGGTCGCTATTTCTGTGGCATGTATTGCTTTGTTTAGTGTTGCGAGTGTGGTATATACTGGTATATACTGTGTTGTGTCTATGGTATATGTTTGTGTTGTGCCTTTTATTATATTCTTTATTCTTTTCAATTTTTTGTGTGTATGTGTTTCTCCTGTTTCTCATGAGATTAACTCTGGTCATTCCTCATTCATTCGCTTCTCACACGTTCCGCAGCTGTTCTCATTATATTTCATGATCATCTTCGTTCATTATTTCTCATGAGGGTAAGTTAGCGCTCTTATGGTCTGTCTCAACCTCTCTCTCTCTCTCTCTCTCTCTCTCTCTCTCTCTCTCTCTCTCTCTCTCTCTCTCTCTCTCGTATCCTCCGGCCCTACCAAGGCCGGGTGACCTTTAACCCCTCCCGAGACCCGCTCGTTTCTGGTAATGACCCACAATAACTGCTAGGAAAATTCCCTCTGATGTCCAGGTATACACCAGGCAAACGGAGAAGTATCAGACAGGCGGAGAGACAGACTGAGGTATAGACAGACAGAACAGAGAGACAGGACGAAGCCAGACGAAGGCATAGACAGAGAGACTTAGACAATGAAATAGACAGAACCATGTAGACACAAATAGACAAGGAGACACAGGCAGACAGAAATCTAAATAGTCAAAGAGACAGAGCCTGAGAGACAGTCGTACAGACAGTGCATACAGACAGACAGACGCGGAAGTATTGCTTTATAAAAAGCAGTTCACCGACAGCTTCAGCGGAGTATCTCTTGCCCAAGTGAGTCAGGTTGTGGTAGGGAAGCCAGAGGGAAGACTTGAACGCGGGTTAACAGTTGCTGGTCCTGCCGACAGGCTGACCATCTTATGGATTGGCACCGTCGCCTGAGACGCGTGCGGCTTTGACGCTTGGTGTCCTGGGTTGGCCATTGCCCGGCGAGTGCTTCCACACACCATACCTCTCTCTCTCTCTCTCTCTCTCTCTCTCTCTCTCTCTCTCTCTCTCTGGTGCGTATCGGGAGTTTAAAATGTGCAAAGAATGATGAAAAAAAAAAAAGCCAGTGTGAACTCAAGATTTAAGGATTCTCCGGGCCCTGGCTGCAGGAACCTCTGGATCAGGGGTCCTGGGGAAACACCAGGACCTTTCCAGAGAGGGTTCCTGCGGTAATTTAGAAGTGAGTGAATGAGAGGATTTACACGTCATAAGTGAAGGGAGAACCCGAGAAACTGGAGGATGGGCTAAAAGAAGCTCTTGAGTTATCGGAACCTGGACATGCAGGAGGGTGCGAGGCGTGCACGGGATATAGCTAAATGGAACGATGTGGTACACAGGGGGCGACGTGATGTCAGTGGGCTGAAGCAAAGCGTACGAAGCGGTCGGGGGAAATGAGAACAAGGCTCGGCTGTCGATAAGAGGCACTGATTTAGTTGCATTATACCTGACAAGTAGAGTCTGGATATGAGCTGATGATGCCATTTTTCTTCTGTTCCTGCGAAAGAACGGTGAACTAGTATGAACAAAAAATGTATATTGAATAAATGTATATATATAAACAGACAGTGTGGAGAGAGAGAGTAGTAAGAGGAGAGAGAGAGAGTGAGTGACCGTATGTATGAGCGAAGAGGGCAGATACGGAGGCATAGTTGATGCACATCGACCAGCCCGCCCGCAGATCTCACGCCCGCTTCCCTGCTGTTGAGCGGAGGGGAGGGGAGGCGGAGGCGACGGCGCATCTGGTATAAGATAGACAGGCAACATATGGGGCGTCACCAATAATATCTACCACAACCTCCTGCGCCTTGATACGGTGGCCAGCCGCACCCGAGGTTCACCTCCAGCGAGCCTTTACGAATGACGTGTTTGCATAGTGGTTGAGGAGGTGTGTGTGTGTGTGTGTGTGTAAGTGTGTTATGTGCCTATTCATTCGAAGAAAAATATCATTATTCCTCATTCTCGTCTGTGGGATCCAGTTGTCGTCATAATGAGCTATTGAAGGTAAAATTTAAAAGAGATTTTATTTAAGAAAAAAAAACCGTATGAGAAGCGAACATTGATGATACAATATATATATTTTCTTTTCTATTGTAGAGATATATGCAGCTCTAATACGTTGTGTTGAAATGAGCCATTGTCTTGAAAGTCCTACTTTATTACATCACTTTAAACATTCACCTCACTTACCTCCGTGGAAAATATAAGCATTGCATTTTTTGAGTCTCGTATATTTCGCTGTTTCATTGTTTCGAATCCCTCGGGAAAAAAAAAAAGCCCAGTTCGTTGTTATGTTTCAAATGCTTCACGGATTCTTCACAGTGCTTCGAAGCTCTCGACTTAGGTACCATAAGTCCAAACAAGAATCTCACTGGTTCATTGTGGGTCTTCAGAAACACTCCAGTGATTCATATATCGTTCTGGGAATGTTCACTGGTTCATTGTAGGTCTTAGAATACACCAGTGATTCGTCTATCGTTCTTGGACATTTTTTTTACTGGTTCATTACCACGCCTTGAAGCAAAAAATGGCTGGCCTGCTTTACTCGTAATATCTGGGAGCATCCAGCGAGCATAATTGATTATTTGTATTCAATTCCTCATCGATAAGCGCGCGCCGACCACACTACCCCCGCGTGTTTAATTAAAATAGAAGTGATCCATCAATACTTGTGTCAGGAGAGGCAGCGGTATCTGCCAGAGGAGGAACGGCAGGAAGTAAGGAGGAGGAGGAGGGGAGGGGGGTGGAAAGAGGAAGAGAAGAGGAGGAGGGTGGGCAGGAGGAGGAGGAGGAGGAAGAGGAAGAGGAGGAGGAAGAGGAGATATGATGGAGTGGAAAGGAGAGTAAGAGAAAGAGAGAGGAGAGGGAATGAAGAGGAGGAAAAGGAGGAGGAGGAGGAGGAGGAGATGGAACAGAAGTAGAAGAAAGAAAACGGAAGGTAGGGGAGGAGGAGGAAGAGAAAGCGGGTTGTTAATGAGAGAGCGCGGGAAGAGAATGATTGTTATAACCATCTTGATTCTCCATGATTGGTATGACTGATTACCTCAAAATGGCGAGTTGATTGTGGAGATGAAAGTGTGTGTGTGTGTGTGTGTGTGTGTGTGTGTGTGTTTGTGTAAGTGTGAGTGAGTGCTTGTGTACGTGTTTTTTCTGTGTATGTAAGCTTGGTTGAATGCGTAATCGTGCAGTCAAACACGTCCATTTGAACACTGGTGTCTTTTGAACCTTTTGAACACGACGGTACTACCCTTGAGCACGACGGTACAACCCATGGTTATGATGACCTGACCCGACCCTTGACTTGACCTTTTAAGGTTCAGATGGTCACAGGTCGCGCCATCATTTCCCAAGGCTCGTAACATCGTGCACGTTGGGTCGTACCGTCATAGTCTAGGGCCGTACATACACCGTCGTGCCCGCAAGGGGGTCGTACCGTCGTGTTCACGTGTCGTACCGTCGTGTTCACGTGTCGTGCCGTCGTGTTCAAGGAACGCACCGTCATGAAGGGTGTAATTTACCCCGGCCAGGATGAGTAAAGAAAGTTTGGTCTACTGACGATGCCCAGCGTGAGTTTACCTTCCCGAGGGGTCACATCTCTGGTCGAGCGGCTTCTCCTGAGAGGTCAACAGCTTTAACTCATCCCCCCAACACACACACACACACACACTGCGGAGAGCACAGTCGACTCCTAGAGCAGATAATGCCTGAATATTCAACCTACTTTATGAGTAAACTGGCTTTCAGTGTGTAATTCCGTCCGTAATGAGGTATTTGATAGAATCGACCGCACCAAGATAACCGCAGTTATTCGGGACTGGCTTTGTAATCAACTGGTATACGATTAGCAGGTAATATTTTGCATCGGTAATGGTCCAGCGAGGAGGGTGTTAAGTCAACCCGAAGGTGATGTAGGTGAGCGGCCGGTGAGCGAGGGTTGAGGAGGCCCGTGTCTCGCGCGCCCGTCGTGGCACCGAGGAAGTCTTCGCCTTAACCCGACTGCCTTAGTCTTACACCTTCCCCGCTCGTGTGATACAGCGTGTCTTCAGAGCGAAGGGTCCATCGTGCAGCAGGTGTAAGGCAGAGTCAAATCGGTTTTCAAGATCCACGATTTTGGTGGGATTCGAAGCTTCGAAACTTCCGGTTCAGCTTCAATGCACGGCTCGTTAGAATATCCCGTGGTACTTGGGCGTCGCCGACTCGTTACAGAGACGCAGTTGGGCATGCATGAGACACGTTACAGGGAAACGTTCTACAGTAGTGCCTCCTCTCGAGTCTTCATCACAAGCCTGCAGTATTCAGAGATGGTCTCGTATCTTCTTATTCCAACTGTCGAAGATTTTTTTTTTTAAGTTCAATTTTTCTTCGTACATAATCATATGCACGCGCTTCTTTTGCATCAGCGTTTCGTCAAAGGTCGGACCATAATGTATGAGCAGTGGAGCACGTTCGGTCAGCTGGGGCTTGACTTGTGTAGTGATCTATTTATAGCAAAACCTCGACCGCTCCATTGGACAACCGTCCGGAAATTCCCTAACGATTCCGTGGTCCTGCCAGGAATTTTTCAGCATTTCTCCGGACAGCAGCAAGCAGGACGCTACAGGTGCTTTCGCGCCGTACATCGTCAGGGCGTGTGTCAGCAGGCATTCTAGCTAAGGACACCTGCTGGGAAATCTTGGGAGTTCTCCTCCAGACTCAAGAGCATTGTTGAGTAATCTCAAGGTGCTCTTGTCAACTTGATAATCTCCGAACGTGTCACTGAACACCTCTGGGAAATCTTTAAACACTCCTCTACATATTTTTTAAGGAGGTCTCTCTCTCTGACCACTTCTTTGATCCCTTCCAAAGAATCTTTGAACGTTTGTCTGTCCGTCTCCAGGAATCCTCCGAGCTCCCCACTCTGAGGATTTTCCAGAAAGCCTCCGAGCGTTACGTGCTGGTGGTTATTTCTAGGAACTCCCCGAGCCACAGAGCATGGACGGATCCCAAACAGACCGAAAGAAATTAGTATATCAGTATATTCATGACTGCGGATGAGAATGTGGTCTACTAGTAGGAAACTCCTATCCAGGAACGTCATCCTCTGTATTGATGAGCTGTTGACTTCGTCTCGAAGCCAAGGCATATATTTACCCCGTCCTTGTGCATGGGAGAATCAGCTCGAGTCCGTAGACGCAAATTGGTGACCGAACTCTCGAGATGATGTAGTATTGACCCATGCGTGTGTAGTGGTAGATTTCTCTCTCTCTGTTTTGCGGGTATCATATCTGTTTGTATCACTCGTCCTGCTATCTAACTCTTTAAGTAAGGCATTATCCACATTAGTTGTGGATTATATGACACAGTACAATAGGTCTTGTGTACTGTCAGTGGCAGCGGACTATTCGGTGGGCTTAAGGAACGAGCCATACAAACAGCTCAAAGCAAAAAAGAGCGAGAAATCATAAATCCACCACCTGTATCGTGGCAAACCGTGGTGGTAGATCTCCGGCGAAGTCACGCACGGGATGATCATCGTACCAACCCTTTAAGATTATCTCGGCGATAATCCGGGATGCCATGTGAACCCGTACCTGCGGGGGAGGCCACGGTGTTAGGGGAGGGGTGGGTGTAGGGTGCCCCCCACGCCAGCCCGGCGAACGGGTACCCCGGCTTGGCTGTCCGCTAACAGGCATTCATGTGTCACCCAGAACCCGGGCCGTATTGTTCCCCGTCCGCCCCTCCTCTCCTCCTCCCCCCTCCCCCCCCAACACACACACACGTTGCCCACCGACGATACTGTCCTCATTAGATCGATATCCGTGCGTTAACGGGTCATTATGATGCCTGGCGAACTGTGATTACTGTTGACCAGCCGGGCCCACGGCTGTAATTAGCTCGTGGGAGGAGGAGGGGGGAGAGGGAGGGATCCTCCTCCGTTCGTGAGGCGCGCCGGGAGGAGGAGGAAGGGGAGGCCCCTCCCCCCTGACGTACCTGCCAGGCTCGGCTTTGACAGCGAAGCTTTTGTTTCTCATCCTAAGATAATTTCCTGGAGGCAAGGAGAACGGCGGTTCGATTCGTTTCTCATTCTCATCACTTTGAAGGAAGTTTTGGGGGAAGAGGGAAGTTGTATTTCTCATCGTAAGGTATTTCTGGGAGGTAAGAATAAAAGTGAAGTTGTATGTCTCATTCTGAGGTAATTCTAGGAAGCAAGGGGAACCGTGGTTCGTTTTGTTTCTCATCCTTAGTTATTTCTAGGAAGTAAGGGGAGGGGCAAGTTGTGTTTCTCATTTCTAAGAACGTCTGAGACGTAATGAAGATCAATGAAGTTGTGTTTGCCAATACTTACGTATTACTAGATGGTATATACCCCAGCAAAGTACACCACACTAACTTTGGACAACATGCAACACAAAACACTCCATCTGAAATACCTGGAACACAGTATAATGCCAGTGGACAACACTCATCACAGTACACTACCCCTGGAAATATATACAACACAGCACAACACACTACCCCTGGACAGCGCGCAATACAATACACTTCCTCTGGACAACATATAACACAATACAATACTCCTGTCTAACATGTAGCACAGTATGCTACCCCTAAGAGAACATGCAACACAATACACTACCCATGGAAAACATACAACAGAATCCATTACCCTAGAAAACATACAACACAAAACACTAACCCCCAGAAAACACACAACACGATACACTAACCCTAGAAAACTTAGAAGACAATACACTACCCCTAGAATACGTACATACAACACAATCCTCCATATCCTACTGATAATGAATGTTAAACAATAAACCATGAATATGTAACTGTGAAGGAAGAATTATAAATGATTTATCGTCTATTCTTATACGGAAGATTATTGTTTATGATAATAAGCTCAGGAAAACCGTCTCGCGCGAAGAGTTGAATATTATCTGGCAAGGAGCTGTTTTTATGTCCTCGTCCACCTAACGCAATTACGTTTCATATTTCTATCATATTTTTGAGTGTCGTTATAAAAGACTTGTGCTTAACCCATTCGAACGCGGAAGGCACTACCCCATGGGTGTGATGACCTGGTCTTTGACTTGACCCTTAAAGGTGATCTCTCAAGGCCCAGGCCAAGTGTACCCCAAGGGTCGCACCGTCGTGTTTTAAGGGCTCTGCCATCTCGCTCTTGGGTCCTGCCGTCGTGTTCAGAGGTCGCACCATCATACTCAAGGTTCGTTCCATCGTGTTCAAGGGCCCCACCGTCTTTCACGGTGTGTGGTCGTGCCGTCGTCCTCTTGAGACGAAAGAGAAAACATAAAAAATATCACCACAAGCGGTTAATTCGTCCCAACATGATTATGATAACCGTCAAGGATAAAATTGATTGAATTAAACTACAATGTTTATGTACGCCCCTCCCTCGCCAGAGACCCCCACAAGACATTATAATGAAGCACAAAAGAGAGGAAAACGTAACAGCGTACAAGACACCTGAGTGGAGTTTGGTTTCTTTATTATATTTCACTCGTGTTCTCAGGTCGTTATGCCAGAGTTATGGAGCGACAAAAGTCAGCCGGTGGCTCGAGTGAGTTAGCAGGACATTGTAAAATGTTTCTCGTGGTCTGAGAGCTCTTGCATCCCAGCGTCTTGAGTTATTAGCACCCGTGCGCTGACGGGATTCTCACGCCATAGGGTCTTGTCTTATAGAGGCCGATGAGATTCTTGCGCCATAGAGTCTTGTCTAATAGAAGCCGATGAGATTCTTGCACCATAGGGTCTTGTCTTATAGAGGCCGATGAGATTCTCGCGCCATAGGGTCTTGTCTTATAGAGGCCGATGAGATTCTTGCGCCATAGGGTCTTGTCACATAGAAGCCGGTTAGATTCTTACATTTTCGTGTTTGTGGGGGCAAAAAAGTGAAATTTGACTTTAATATCCTTTTCTTTCGGTGTGTAAGATTTACCTGACCAGGAAGATCATAAAGTGTACGTAATGTTTCATACACTTCTATCCCACTTCCCGCCTTTGGCGACTGAGGCAGGCGGGAGGAGGAAAGAAGTGCAGGATATCGTTTTAACCAACGACGTGAGTTATGGATGTGGGTGATAACAGTGTTAAATACCGTTGTTTATATCCTGGGAGCAGACCATTGGGTTTTCTCTCTCATGTGGGGAGTGGTACAAGGCGGCCCTCCCCGCCCCCTCTCTCTCGTATTGGTGCCTCACCCACCCTTCCTTCCATCTTGTCGGGCGTGATGCATGGTACCCCATTCCCCCGTGTGTGTGGGAGTGTTACATGTGTTCCTATCCCTCTCATGTTTGGAGTGGTACACAGGGGGCAGTTCCCTCTTGTTAGGAGTGGCTCCGTGGTACCTCTCCCTTCTTGTGTTGGACGTGTTACATAGTACCTCCTTCCTCAACTGACACCCACGTTACCCCCCTCTTCCTCCTTAACCTTCCCTCCCCCCCCCCACCCCCACACACACCAGCTGTGATGGAGGAGTACAGCGTCAGGCTTCCGCAGGAGGGCCGTGATAAGCGTATACGGAGGACCTCCTCACCGGCGACAGACCGAATTCTCTATTTCAAGCGATCGTGCAGGAGGTTCAGAAACGTTTCCTCTGGACTTAAGATTACATTTAGTTAAGAGAAGAAACAAATATCAGTGTGCCTCGTAAAGTAATTTGAGGGAATTATGAAAATTTGCGTAAGAATGAGAAATCTATGAAGTAGCACTATAGAAATAGAAAGAAATTTTGCGTAATATAAAAAAATTTTGTTTTCTTTTCTTTTGTTGAATCAGAACAAAATGACAGTATATATGTATATATATATATATATATATATATATATATATATATATATATATATATGAAATTATATAACCGAAGAATTCCTTTTAAGGGGATCCTGGAGCTTCAAGGCTGCGCTATGATCGGTAGCAGGGGAATGATTGACTTCTGTGTAGTGGGAAGTTACTCGACCAAACTGTAACTCTTATCATCCGGTGACAGTGACAGAGCTGCGCCCAATATGACCCCTTTACTTGCAGTGCAACCACATGCAGGCGGAGTCTGAGAGCACTTATGAATGATTCGTGTAAATTTCTTTGTCCGAAAAGTAGTTTTATGTTTACGATGGCAAAACACAGGCAATGTACACGAGCGTTGTTAGGCGTATTGGGGTCCCTGCGCCCGTAAGAAGTTTAGTGGAGACGACGACTCGACCAACAATGTAAACAAGTCTCTCAAGCAACTGTTTCATGTATCGTTATAGAAAAAAGATAAATCTAGTTGCCACTGACGTCAGCGCTGGTGATAGAGGATAGCATGCGCAGATACTGGATCACCTAGGCGTTACTGGCAGTAATCATTACCAATGGATATAGTGCGCCGAGTGTGTGTGTGTGTGTGTGTGTGTATGTGTGTGTGTAGGGGGAGGGGGTGAGAGGGTCAGTGTCTCTCTGCCAAGACTTGTCAAGAACAGGCAAAGGACGTAACACTGAGAATGAGTTTCATTAACACCGATTAAGATGCATCGGTTCATTTTTTTTTTTTTTTTTGTCTTAACCTTTGACCTCAAAACAAGGCTACGAATAGTCGAGTGACAAATTTGCGATCGACGTTATGTTCGGTGCGTGTAAAGACATCCGTGTGCCAAATTTCATTAACGTTGCCTGAAGTATGGTCAAACAATGGCAAAAAGAATGATTCCGGTGACATTTGACCCCCCCCCCCCTCCAGAGAATGGTCAGACGACAAATTCCTTGTACGCAGAATGTGGGACACGTAGAAAGGTGCCCTTGTGCCAAAAAGCATTGAAAACCGGCTGAAATTTGGCTTAGTGGCAAGAAGATATTGCATTCAATGATCTTTGACCCCAGACAGAGTAGTAGAATTAACTCAGAATAAGGTTTAACCTCTGCACTCTTTGGGGTCGTGTGGAAAGGGAATCTGTATGTCGTTTCAACGGAAGAGTAATACTTTTTAGCAAGAAATATATCCACCACAAAAATAAAAAGGTGGGTAAGTCATTTTTAAAAGTGGAAGAAGGAAAAGCATTGATGACTTAAAGTAAGAAGATGTAGGGATAAGCTTCATACAGTAAAGCAGTACCTCGCTACATACAGGAAAGCTGTACTAAGCTTCCTGAAATAAAACAGTGTTAGATATAACAGCTGGAATTATGAACTATTAAACGTATGAACTATTAAACGAAGGATTACAATACTCGCCCATCACGACGCCCGTCTGGTCTGACCTCATTTGAAATTGTCCATTCAGGTCTGGCTACCAGACTCGATCAAGGACGAAAGGAAACTGGAACAAATACAGAGAGGAGCAAGAAGAGAATCAATTTCTACGCTCAGAATAAAGTCTTACGAAGGAAAACGCAGCTCTTGAGTTACTCTCTCTATAAAGGCGCGCAGACTCCCAGATGTAATGGACATTTTCAAAAATACTGAAGAATTTGGACAAGACACGACAATTTCTTCACGTCAGATAGAGAGGTTCAACGACCAGAAGGAAAAGTATGTATTTTGATGGAAGGAGACGTAATATAGGCATAGGCTAAAGCTTTTTTTTTTTTTCTTTTTCTTCAGCTGTAGAAGAATGATCCTCGAGGATTATAAATACCTTCGGATCACGTAAAGGCAAGTACTTCACTCGATAACAGTTGATCAGTAAATAAGCATTTCTTTCTTTCTCTGCAAAGCCTTCAGCTCCCCCTTCCCCCTTCCCCACCATTCCAGAGTTGATCTTCCTCCTCCTCCTCCCCCCTTTCGAAGTATCCAGCTAGAGGAATCGGTCAAGTTATTATCATTTCCATGTTTGCTTATCGTCTGTCTGTGCCGCATGGGGCGCCATCTAAGCTTTCCCTCTTAATGGCTGTTGAGCCGGAGGGAGAGGTGGGTGGAGAGGTAGCATCTGCTCTGCTGTCTTGTCTCAGTTTCAGCTGGGATTAGTGAACTTATTGCTACACTCTTCTCCAGCAGATGGACCATCTGTGTGGCCCGCCAATGTTCTCTGTTATCCGTCCTTTCTATAGGCTCCCGTGCAATTGACTGAGATCGCGAGAAGCGTCAGTACGGCACATGTACCTTTGTCTCTGGTTTGCTTGACCTCTGACGCCATAAGATCCTTTAAAAGACCCGAATAGAAAAAAAGAAGATAAAATAAAAAACGTTGCCTGGACGTACTGAAGCGAGGTACACGCCTACCAAGTTCCAAGTCAGCAAGTCCCAAGGAACGAAGAGACGGCGCAAAACCTTTACTGTTGGGAAACAGAAACAGAACATGGCGTCTCCCTTAAGCTTTTACTGCTGGGAAACAGAAACAGAACATGGCGTCTCCCTTAATGTAATAGAAACACAGGGAGATTAATCACAGTATACCCGTCACAGAAAATACAGCAACAACAGAACAAAACAGAAAACAGGAGGGACAGACGAAGATAATCTAATATCATATATATATATAAATATGAATAACGCTAATGAGACGACATGAAAAATAGCAGACGATAAAGCTAGAACAAATATTGAAACCCAAAGTCTGGGAGAAGATATTATTGTAAAAACTAGATAGAAAAGAACGTACATTAAAAACTTCAGTACGGTAATAAGAAAACGGGAAGAAAACCACGGCAAAAAAAAAATATATATATATATATGTATAAAGCCAAAAAAAAGATGATGATAAACCACGAGAAGATAAGTGCAGACAGAAAGAAAATAAATAAACAGAATCAGTACGGACTCAATATCTTTGATAATGTTTTTTCAAGGCGCAGCCGCGTCTCTCGCTCGGTGTACAATGTGACAGCGAGACCGCCATTTTTATACAGTCTCTATTTACGATTGGGCTGGGCTGCAGTTGGGCAGGATTGCGATGTTGTAAGTTGGGCAGTGTTGTCCCACCTTCGGGATCGTGTAGGTAAGTTACCCCGCTCTCGGGTTCACACCCAGCACAACTACTACCTGGGGACCGGTCGTCACTCACTGAACCATTGACAAAGGGGGGGGGGGTGAAGGGGTTCAAATGATTATTTTGCTGTTTTCTGTCTCCCTTCTGAACCCCAGTTCGTAATCCTAGAGAGAGAGAGAGAGAGAGCCATATGTCCATATTCTTACTAATTGATACTAGGCATGGCTAACACTTGTGTATGAACGATTCTCAGACATTATAGATATATTGAAATTCTAATTAGAAAGCCCCAGGACCCCTTTTTTTCCCGAGCCTCCTGTTACCTTAAGGCTGCGCTACAGTCAGTAGCAGGGAAGAATGGAATCCTTTAGAGTAAAAAAATATAATAAAAAGTTTTCGACAAGATTGTACTCCTTTCCGTCCACTGGCGATGATACAACCTCGGCATAATAGGTGACCTCTCGCTCACGGCGGAGCTGCAGCCGGGCGGAGTCCGGTAGCGCCAACAGACAGAGGGGACGGCTGAACAGTCCCAACCAGATATGCGCGTCCCGTCTTCGGCAATTGACCCAGAACGAGTGCGGGGGTCAGGCGAGGGAGGGAGGGAGGCAGGCAGGCCCCTCTAGCGGTACACCAGTTAACCCAATTCAACCCGGTCTTCTTTAAGCTCCTAAATGCGTGTGTGTATGTATATATATAGCCTGTTAACCTTGCCTGTTATAACGACCAGTTCCCGTCTTGTCCCGCGTGCGCGCGCGACTGTGTGTGCGTGTATACACACAGGATAATTTATGCATATATGAATAATTGGCCAAAACAGGTCCCGCGGTCTCCCCAACCCTGAGATAAGGAGGTTAATTTATTACTTAAGAAAATATGTGTGTGCATAATGGCGTCTAACGGGTTGCCGGGTTTATTTGCAAAATAGTTGTGGTGTGTTTCGCTCGTCGTTCGGATATAATTCCTCGTTATGCCGTTGGCGCTGTGGTTGTGTATTTCTGTACAGCATGAGTGGAACGATTCGTTACTTCGATAGACTATGGATTATGCGTATATCTTTGTGCATGTATACATGTATGACTATTGTGCGTGTATACATGTATGACTACATCAGCATGTAGAAGACTAAACCTGTCACGCACACACACACACACACACACGCTCCAATAGGCGTTTGTGCTCTAATTTGTCTGTGCCACCCAGTTAATGAAGCTCTGGTATTTTAACCGATTGACGCAGTTGTGACGTGAACTCGTATAGCCGAACATATATATAAAAGGTCCTGTGTCAATGCCCAATGCTGTATAAACTTTCCTCCCCTCCGGAGATTCAGCCGGTGGCAGGCATTTAAAATGTTGGCGGGAACTAGTGTAAACAAAGCATGAATGGCGCCAGATTTGTACCAGAAAAACAGCGTCTTCATTGATGTCGCGGATGGCGCGAGGTTAGGGCCAAGCGGATCAGTGATATAAGGGTGAGGGTTGAGTGTGGCGCTGCCCTCCCCTGGGGGTTCCTCTTTCTTTCATTCATCACAGAATTTGTCGTAAATTCTTCTATAGATCTTTTGCTGTTATTCATTTTGTTTTCATGTAGATTATTTTGCTAATTCGCTGTTAATATCTTTTCTAGCGTCAAGGCTTCAATTACGGACACAGGTGCCCACATGAAGCTTAATATATATATATATATATATATATATATATATATATATATATATATAT
>JAYMFT010087939.1:0-14103 GCA_038088735.1 Panulirus argus | reverse complement strand
AAGAAAAAGAATATATATATATATATATATATATATATATATATATATATATACATATATATATATATATATATATATATATAATAGGAAAGGATGTCCCCGTTGAATCTTGCCTTGCGGAAACCAGAGAGAAGACTGAAACTTTTTATATCTGTAGCTATAGGTTTCCATATTCTAACTCCTTTACTGTAGACTCAAATAGCCATCCATTTCAATAATCTATATCATGACTATTGAATTCTATTTTCTAGTATTCTTATTTCGGAGACACAATTCATATTTGTGATTTCCAAATCTGTATCTCCTCTTTAATTCTGCTTTCCACTCTGATCTTCATCCGTCCTCATAAACCAATTAGCCAGGCGCTCACACTCTAGCAATCATTGATCACTTTTATTTCCAGTTGGGGTATCGTTGGTGACATTTTCAACACTGAAGCTGCAGTGTACAAAAATAAGACGTTGAGGTGATTTTTTAGCAGTCCCTCTTTGACCCTGTCGTGCTCAGTGACACGCTGGTATAGACAATTTTCCTGTATACACTTAAGAGACTTATCTCTCCCTACAACTCTATCTCTGTGAGGTCCTACAATGAGAGACTCTCTCTCCTCCTTTATAATCTCTTATCCTTCTTACGGAGGTGTTCACCTGGACAAAGTAGACCAGATCTTGGTTCTGCAGTAAGTTTTGTTTCCACTACTCCAGCAGTATTGGGTTCGTTTCCTCTCACTCGCTTCTCAAAATCCACCTGCATTCAACTGTGTGTGTAAATACCTGGCGTATGAGTGTTCGTATGTGTGCACATGTTTCCGAACCCAGTAATTTAATAGTCCACATATGTCTGTATATGTGTCAGAACACGTACTATCATTCTTTGTATACATGAATCATTGCCACACGTATCTTATATGTGTCTCTCCATAGTTTCCCTGGGCTCACCAGCCCCCCCCCCCTCCACTCAGCATAGCTCTCATATCCGAGCCTATATTTCAGTCGCGTGGGAGGCAAGCCATTGTTGGAGACACGCTCTCCCTCGTATCATATCACGGGCAACACAGCCACAGCTCTGTTACGCACCCTCCCGTGACCTCTGACCTCGACGTGCGTCTCATTGTGACCAGCGATACGCCAGTGGCCTTTTCTCCCCAAGGACGAGGCGGCATCTGTCGAGGATGACCTTCCCAGGGGCTCAGGTCTTCCTTGGAGGAGTCAGGCTGCCACCCAGTGTGATTTGGGTACACTAGGGTGAACTTGGGCGGTGAACTTGGGCACACTAGGGTGAACATGGGCACACTAGGGTGAACTTTAGCACACTCGGGTGAACTTGGGCACACTCGGGTGAACTTTGGCACACTCGGGTGAACTTGGGCACACTCGGGTGAACTTTGGCACACTCGGGTGAACTTGGGCACACTAGGGCGAACTCGTGGCCACAGATGTAGCGCACCGGTGTGCTAGAGAGAGAAGGACGTCTGCCAGCACCGCAGCTGGCTGCCGGTGTCGGGTTAAAGCCGATGGGAAACACGTCCCTCTAGCCCGGTGCCTTCCAACGCCAGACCCTCTGCCAACATCCTTATCACCCTCTGCCACCATCCCAGATACCCAGTACCACCATTCCTGGTACTCACAACCACTACCATCCCATGGTACCTACAACCACCATCCGTGGTACCCACAACCACCATCCGTGGTACCCACTACCACCATCCCTGGTACCCAGAACCACTACCATCCCCTGGTACCCGCAACCACCACCACCATTCCTGGTAGCGACAACCACCACCACTCCTGGTACCTGGTACAGCAGGTAAGACTCGGGGTTGGTGTTGGCCACAGGGGTCCTTCCTGGCACGCTATCGTCCTTACTCAGAGGGAATTACAAATAGGATAATCCCTTCCTGCTCCTCCCACTCTCCGCCTCTTTCCTCCCGACTCCCCTCACACACAACTCCCCCCCCCCAGAACCTCCCCCAGATTGTGGAGGAAGGGATGGGGTCGTTCCCCCAACCCTGACCAACCCACACGACCAGATGGGACCACCTGCCAGCCAGCGCGACCTTGTGGTAGACCAAGGGGTGTGGGACATGTCCCTCCGACCACCACATTTGCCCCCTCCTGAAGGGGCAACACCCGTGCCAGTAGGGGGCACCAGCCCACGCCCACCTTGCCACCGTACCCCCCTCAGCAGGCTTCACCCCCTCCCCCTACCCTACTCCACACCCACCTCGGAAACAACTGACATTTATCTAGTGTTCTCCAAGTGGACAAAGGGAACGGACCGGGTCTTCCCCGACACTGGACATAGGTAACCGACGCAATGTCGCAGATATCACCACAACTTGTACGATTCTCGACCTTATTGTCTCTAAAACGGCTCCGGCCCATCGCACACTCTTGCCCACTGTCACCAACACAGGAGGAAGCGACCTGACCCACACCCACCATGACCTGCCTGAGGACCTGACCTCCCTCAGGGTCAGGTCAAAGGCCCCCCCCCCCCCACGTATACCCCAGGTGTCGTTCCGGTCGTGCTCGAGTCGTTTATCAACCATCAGCCAATGGAAAGACGTCTTGAACCGAAGGGCTGTTCTGACTGGTCTACACTGCCTAGCTACCTGGCCAATCGCGACACGCCCTTAGCTGAAGAGTCCTACTTCTCATTGGTCAGAACTCTCAACCATTTTGGTCAATTGTAAAACCGTCCTTGACTGAAGGGTGGTTCTCATTGGCCAGATTGCCTCGCGGATTTAATTGATTCTTTGATGAGGGAAAGTCGGGCTAACAGGTAATTAAGAGACTTAATCACTCCCCCTGACAACCTCTCGCCTATTCTCCCCTCACGTCTCCCATATTCTCCCCTTGGCCTACACCAGGCGGCACCCCTCCTCCTGCATCTCTTCTCTTACTCCCAAACATCCTTTTCCGGAGTCTCCCCGCACCCCTTCCACCTCTCCTTATACTCCCTCCTCTCCCCTCCCCACACCCTTCACCCTGCTCTCTCCACACCCCTTCTCCCCTTGTCTCCCATACCCTCCCATCTACTGCCAGCCTTCCACTATCCTCCCCAGTTACTTCCACGCAGCTCTCTCCCCACCCTAGAATCTCTCCACATCCCCTCCCCCTCCCCGTGCACTCCCCCAGTGAGGGGCCTTGTAGCGTAACGCCGTGGGAAACCCGGAGCGCACACGTCCGGTTGACGCGTTCCGCCATACAGACGTTGCGCACTAACGGGGAATACGGTTAGAAAATGAGACGTCAGGCCACTCGTGGCCTATTGAATCGACGCATAAAACGTCCCAGAAATTATTGCTTTGGGGTGGGAAGGTACAGCACCCCTCTGCCCCCCACCCCACCACACACACATGTACACAAAAGATACGATTCAGGATGAGGAATTCGAAATGCTTCTCGCGAATAACAAGGAAACGTATTGGGTGTAGTAAATCTTGACAGCCCCAACATAAACCACGGTCACGTCACAAGCGACATCAGGGGTAACGGACTGGTGACGTCAAGGGAAACGGACTGGTGACATCGAGGGTAACAGACTGGTGACATCAAGGGTAACAGGTTGGTGATATCAAGGGTAACAGGCTGGTGACATCAAAGGTAACTGGTGACATCAAGGGTAACAGACTGGTGACATCGAGGGTAACAGACCAGTGACATAGAGGGTAACGGAATGGTGACATCAAGGGTAATAGACCAGTGACATCAAGGATAACAAACTGGTGACATCAAGGGTAACAGACTGGTGACATCAGGAGTAACAGACTGGTGACATCAAGGGTAATGGACTGGTGACATCGAGGGTAACAGACTGGTGACATCAAGGGTAACAGGCTGGTGACATCAGGGGCAACAGACTGGTGACATCAATGGTAACTAATGACGTCAAGGTTAACAGACTGGTGACATCAAGGGTAACAGACTAGTGAAATCAAGGGTAACAGGCTGGTGACATCAAAGGTAACTGGTGACATCAAGGGTAACAGACTGGTGACATCAAGAGTAACAGACCAGTGACAGAGGGTAACGGACTGGTGACATCGAGTAACAGACCAGTGACATCAAAGGTAACGTTTGAGATTTAGTGATGTCCACGAGGGTAGACGTCATTGTCATCAGTGACGTCTGGTAGAAGTTGGTAGACACCATCCAGGTCAGTACCCAACCCACTGTAAACTGCTGTTTGGATTTCAGAGATAAGGGTTTGATGGTGCGCAGTTTAGATCATCGCACATCCATGATAAATTGCGCCTCGACGCTGGTAGGCAAGGTGGCTCAGGCCCTTGGGCGAACAGGACATGATCGGAAGAGCGAGGAGAAACTATATATAACCCGGTCAAAGGAAGACTGTCTAAAGATTCGGAGTGATCTGGACAATTTGCGGAGTAGTCAGCGACGTGAGAAATGGATTTCAACCTTGAAATATGCAAGATAGAGGACTTTGACGGAGTTGAATATAAATCATGGACACCAAATTCTCGTTAAAAGGAGAACGAAAGGGATTTTGGCGTCAGCAATGACCCAAGATACGGTGTCAATAAGAAAAGCAGTCAATCTTTTTATGAAGAGTGTATCTGAATCGCATGCTGCCCAGTGTGGAGGCCGGAGGAGCCTTCCACTCCACTATCCTGTCTGTTTATAATAAATTTCATAAAGGAATTTAGATAACGTGAACTGTCTCTCTCCCCCAGGCAGATGATAACCTAGTCATGGACCACTGGGTCGCCTCTCGTCTCTCCTCCCCAAGTGCATACATGCACTCACTGCTCTGCACCCACCCTGGCGCCTGGCTCCCCCTCACTCCTCCCCTTTATCTCCCCATATCTCTGGATTTCTTCTCCGCACATCCCTCCCCATCTCTCCCCGTATCTCTCCCTTGCTCCCCCCTCCCCTACTCTTTCCCTCATTATGCTCTCTCCCCAACCTCTTTGCTAGATCACCCCACACCCCTTCCTTATCTCCCCGCACTCGTCATCCCCTTCTCCCCGTATGTTTATCTCTCCTCTCCCCACATCCCTCCCCCTGCTCTCCCCACCCCCCCCTCCCCTGCTGCTATCCCGACACCCCTCTTTTGTCTCCCCGCTCCCCGCCCCTCCCAGCGACCTGCTTCTCCTAACCTGCCGGCGGCCTGGCTGGCGCCCCCGGCAACCGTGCCCCCTCGCCTCTGTGTCTGTGTTTGTGTATGTCTGTGTCTGTGACTGAGTGTCTGTGTGTCTATGTCTGTATCTGTGTGATTACGTCCTCACGGGCCGGAGTTGGCTTCCTCCTCCTGACGCAGTCTGTGTCCCAGGACCTCACTGCTCCTGCAGTAGTAGTTCCTGGCGCCTCTTGCAGGAGACCACTATCCTACTGCTGCAGGAGTAGTCTCTGACGCCTCCTTACTGCTGCAGGAGTAGATCTCCAAGTCTCTTTGCATTAGGTCTCCATCTCTCTCTCTCTTCAGTCTACACACACACACACACACACACTCACTGTCTCGTCATGTTCTCTGGCTATCACTTCACCATCATCAGGCTCTTGCTCACTATCACCTCACTATCCTCGAATCCATTAAGGCAATTGAAGGTTGGATACTGCCTGTTGACCTACGACCTTTGACCCGTCTTGTGCTCCTGTCCTATACCTGTCTCTCTCCCTTGGTAGAGATCTTGGTCAGCCTCTTCTTTGAAATGTTTACACCAGCAGCAGACGAGACGAAGATCTCGTAGTAAACCTTTACGAGTCAAACTCGGGAGACGATCTATCTCTATTTTGGAGCCGAGATGAGCCTTCAATATCATTCTGAACATTTTCTTGTTTATTCCTTCCATACTCCGCTCTGTTTACATGTATGTCCTTGTTTACCTTACTCCACTCTGTTTACCTATAGGCCTTTGTTTACCATACTCCACTCTGTTTACCTGCAGGCCCTTGTTTACCATATGCCATTATGTTTACCTCTACGTCGTTCTTGGAGAGACATTTCTCTTGTTTGCCTCCTGCAAGAAGACGCAGAAAAGGGGTGAGTGTTATTAGGTTTCCATTGTTTCCCTGCAACTGATTGTAGCGCTGCTTTGGACTCGCAAGAACTCCATGAATGCCATCTCAGAGTCGCACAACAAAAAATGGAATGTTTCACAAAGTTTTCCCTTGAAATCAAATGATAATATTTACGAACTGGAACACTGAAAGGCGTTATATGATGTTCCAATACGCATTCAGCAGCTTTGTCGGTTGCTGTCCGGTCCATGACTGGCCTTCGGCAGATGGAACTGTATCGACAGTCGTCTAATCTTAGGAACTGTTAACATGAGTGCCAAAGGAGTTTGTAAACAACATGACATTTACGAAAAATCTATTCGAAAAATCTTTTTGATAAATTTGCATAGATTAAATGTAACTGAATATAAAATAATTTGAAGTCACTGCAAAATCTGAAATAGCATTAGAATTTTATAATCTGTATATGGTATGAAAAATCCACGTTATATTTAAACAATAACATCAACTTAGTGTCTTTACACACAGCAAAATGAAATACGTAGTTCCATCAGTTTACCATCAAATGTCATAACGTTTTCTGTTATTCTTCTATTCTGGGTCCTGTGAGGATTCTCTCTCTCTCTCTCTCTCTCTCTCTCTCTAAGTCCTTCGTAATTACAAATAGAGCTAATTGGGTTGTTAATGATCCAGAGTTCAGTCAAGAAGGCTGTGGATAATTCCCAATGTAGAGTGCTCAGTTAACCGGGTTCTGGTTAATCAGAAGACAACAGTAATCATGAGTAAGGTGAGGTGAGGTGAGTACCGGGTAATCATTTATTAATCGGGTTAATCGCTCTTGGATAATAAACAGTTGGTATTATCTGGTTCCAGACGACCAAGGATTAGATTAACCTTGTCCTGGATAACTAATAGTCGAATTAACCAGGTTCTGGCCAGTCCAAGATTTAATTATCCAGCTTGGGTAATTATGTCTCAGGATAACCTTGTCGCGGAGAATTAAAGAACCGAATCAACCGGTTGGTGGCTAATTGACATTCAAGCTAAGGGGTCAGGTCACCCGGGGTCGTGGCTAATTAAAGGTCAAGTTAACGGGCTCGTGGATAATTAAGTCAACCTGCGTCATGGATGATTATAATAATTCCGGTTAACCAAGTTGTGGGTGATTAAGACACACACATCGTCCCTAAACTGTGGCCAGAGTCCCACAATAGCTGGGAGCAGCTGTCCCCTGGCAAGTCTTATAAAAGCTTTCAGGTACATGGATGACATTCAGCCGGCTGTTCACATCCTCCAGGAGGCCAAAACTAGAATAGGCTTCTCAAGTCTGATCACCGCACTTAAAGAAGAGCAAAGAGAAAGTCCAGAGGAGGCCACAGATTTGGCCAGCATGGAAGAGAGAAGAGTAAGGGGTAACTTGATCACAAATTAAGTTAGATAGTTCTTCGAAAGATACAGACAGAACAATTAGAAAAAATATGTAAGTCCTTGTAAATTTCAAGAGTGGTAAATGAATGGTATAAACTGAATTGTGACGTAGCGTATGTGTACAACGTGCAGAAGATTTAATTAGTTGTATGAGAGAAGAGAAAGTTCAAGAGATGTGGCCTCGCCAATGTAGAACTCCCTCCCCGGACAGTACAAGAGATGGGGCCCCACCAGTGTAGAACTCCCTTCCTGTACAGGACAAGAGATGGGGCCCCACCAGTGTAGAACTCCCTCCCCGTACAGTACAAGAGATGAGGCCCCACCATTGTAGAACTCCCTCCCTGTACAGTACAAGAGATTGGGCCTCGCCAATGTAGAACTCCCTCCCCGTACAGTACAAATAGGTCATTAAGCACACACACACACACACACACATACACACACACACACACACACACACACTATCTACTGTCCATATCTGCTACCATTCACTGTAACTACCATCCATATCAGCTGCCATCCACACCATCTACCATCCACATGGACTACCATCCACACCACCCACCATCCACATGAACTACCATCCACACCACCTACCATCCACATCGCTTACCATCTACGCCACCTATCATCTACATGAACTACCATCCACACCACCTACCATCCACACCACCTAACATCCACACCACCTAGCATCCACATCACCCAGCATCCACACGACCTACCATCCACACGACCTACCATCCACACGAACTACATCCACCCGACCTACCATCCACATCACCTACCATCCACACTGCCTACCATCCACACCACTACCATCCACATGATCTACAATCCACACGACCTACCACCCACACGACCTACGATCCACTCGACCTCCCATCCACATCACCTACCATCCACACCACCTACCATCCACATGAACTACTATCCACACGACCTACCATCTACATCACCTACCATCCACATCACCTATCATCCACATGAACTACTATCCACACCATCTACCATCCACACGAACTACCATCCACACCACCTACCATCAACATCACCTATCATCTACACCACCAACCATCCACATGAACTACCATCCACACCACCTACTATCCACACGACCTACCATCTACACCACCCACCATCCACACAACCTACCATCCACATGAACTACCATCCACACCACCCACCATCTACACCACCTACCATTCACATCACCTACCATCCACAAGACCTACCATCCACACCGCCTACCATCCACACCACTACCATCCACATGATCTACAATCCACACGACCTACCATCCACATAACCTACCATCTACATCACCTACCATCCACATGAACTAACATCCACACCACCTACAATCCATATGAACTACCATCCACACCACCTACCATCCACACCACCTACCATCCACACCACCTACCATCTACACCACCTACCATCCGCACCACCTACCATCCACACCACCTACCATCTACACCACCTACCATCCACACCACCTACCATCTAAACCACCTACCTTCCACTCCACCTACCATCCACTCCACATACCATCCACACCTTCTACCACCCACACCATCTACCATCCACACGACCTACCATCCACACAGCTTACCATCCACACCACTTACCACTATCCACACAACCTACCGTCCACATTAACTACCATCCACACCACCTACCATCCACACCAGGTACCATCCACACCACCTACCATCCACATCAGCTACCATCCACACAACTTACCATCCATCTCACCTACCATCCACACCACCTACCATCCACACGACCTATCATCCACACCACCAACCATCCACACCACCTATCATCCACACGACATACTATCCACACCACCTACCATCCACACCACCCACCATCCACATGAGTTACCATCCACACAACTTACCATCCACCTCACCTACCATCCACACCACCTACCATCCACACGACATACCATCCACATCAGCTACTATCCAAACAACTTACCATCCACTCCACCTACCGTCCACACCACCTACCATCCACATCACCTACGATCCACACCACCTACCACTCACACGACCTACCATCCACACGAACTACCATCCACACGACCTACCATTCACACGAACTACCATCCACACGACCTACCATCCACGCGACCTACCATCCACACCACCTATCACCATCCACACCACATACCATCCAACTTAACTACCATCCACACCACCTACCATCCACATGAACTACCATCCACACCACGTACCATCCACACCACGTACCATCCACACCACCTACCAACCACACCACCTACCATCCACACCACCGACCATGCACACCACGTACCATCCACACCACCGACCATCCACAGAACTTACCATCCACTTCACCTACCATCCACACCATCTACCATCCACATGAACTACCATCCACACCACGTACCATCCACACCACGTACAATCCACACAACCTACCAACCACACCACCTACCATCCACACCACCTACCATCCACACCAACTACCATCCACACCACCAACCATCCACACCACGTACCATCCACGCGACATGCTATCCACACCACCAACCATCCGCACAACTTACCATCCACCTCACTTACCATCCACACCACCTACCATCCACACCACCTACCATCCACACCACCAACCATCCACACCACCAACCATCCACACGACATACTATCCACACCACCTACCATCCACATTAGCTACCATCCAAACAACCTACAGTCCACATCACCTACCATCCACTCCACATACCTTCCACACCACCTACCATCCACATCACCTACCACCCACACGACCTACCATCCACACGACCTACCATCCACACGACATACCATCCACGCGACCTACCATCCACGCGACCTACCATCCACGCGACCTACCATCCACACCACCTACCATCCACACCACCTACCATCCACACAACCTGCCATCCACACCACTTACCATCCACCTCACCTACCATCCACACGACCTACCATCCACATCACCTACCATCCACACCACCAACCAATCACATCATCTACCATCCACACCACCTACCATCCACATCAGCTAGCATCCAAACAACTTACCATCCACATCACCTACCATCCACACCACCTACCATCTACCTCACCTACCATCCACACTATATACCATCCACACTATATACCATCCAAACGACCTACCATCCACACCACCTACCATCCACATCATCTACCATCCGCACCACTTACCATCCACATCAGCTAGCATCCACACAACTTACCATCCACATCACCTACCATCCACACCACCTACCATCTACATCACCTACCATCCACACTATATACCATCCACACGACCTACCATCCACAACACCTACCATCCATATCACCTACCATCCACACCACCAACCATCCACACCACAAACCATCCACACCACCAACCATCCACACCACCAACGATCCACATCAACTACCATCAACACCACCTACCATTTACACCACCTACCATCCACATCACCTACCGTCCACTCCACCTACCATCCACACCACCTACCATCCACACCACCTACCACCCACACCACCTACCATCCACACCACCTACCATCCACACCACTTACCATCCACATCACCTACCATCCACTCCACCTACCATTCACATCACCTACCATCCACACCACCTACCACCCACACCACCTACCATTAACACCACCTTACATCCACACCACCTACCATCCACATCACCTACCATCCACTCCACCCACCATTCACATCACCTATCATCCACACCACCTACCACCCACACCACCTACCATTCACACCACCTTACATCCACACCACCTACCACCCACACCACCTACCATCCACACCACATACTATCCACACCACATACCATCCACACCACCTACCATCCACACCACCTACCATCCACACCACCTACCATCCACATCAGCTACCATCCACATCAACTACCAACAACATCAACTTCCATCCACATCAGCTACCATCCGCACTACCAACCATCCCCATCAACTGCCATCCACCACCAACTATCCACTCCACCTACCATTCACATCAACTACCATCCACAACATCGACCATCCACTTCACATAACATCCACATCAGCCACCATCCACATCAAGTGCCATCCACACTACCAACCATCCACATCAACTACTATCCACACTACCAACCATCCACATTAACTACCATCCACACCACCTGCCATCCACACCACCTACCATCCACACCACCTGCCATCCACATCACCTACCATCCACTCCACCTAACATCCACATCACCTACCATCTACATCACCTAACATCCACTCCACCTACCATCCACACCACCTACTACCCACACCACCTACCACCCACACCACCTACCATCTACACCACCTGCCATCCACACCAACTACCATCCACACTACCAACCTTCCACACCAACTACCATCCACATCAACTTCCACCCACATCAGTTACCAACCACACTACCAACGATCCACATCAACTGCCATCCACACCACCAACCATCCACTCCACCTACCATCCACATCAACTACCATCCACATCAACTACCATCCACAACACCAACCATCCTTTTCACCTACCATCCACATCAGCTACCATCTACATCAACTACCATCCACACTACCAACCATCCACATCAACTACCATCCACACTACCAACCATCCGTATCAACTACCATCCACGTCAACTTCCATCCACGTTACCAACCATCCACATCAACTACCATCCACACTACCAACCATCCACATCAACTTCCATCCACATTACTAACCATCCACATCAACTACCATCCACACTGCCAACCATCCACATCAACTACTATCTACACCACCAACCATCCATTCCACCTACAATCCACATCAACTACCATCCACATCTACCACCCACACCACCTTTCATCCACACTACCTACTATGCACACCCCTCCCTCCCCAGCATCCGCGTAACAACAACACTAACAGAAATGTCGTGAGAAATACCAGGATGTGACGTCACTCGGTATTACGTTGCTATTTAGCCGGCCAGGGAGACCGCGAGAGGATATTGAACCGAGGGAACGGCGGGAGAGAGAGGGGAGGGAGGAAGGGGGAAAGGGAGAGGGGGGTAAAGTTCCAGCACCCATCGCCTGGCGCACTGGTTCGCCACCTCGTAACCGCCTTGATGCCTCCGCGGGTTCGATACCAAGTGATACGATACATCAGCACCCGGGAGAGAGAGAGAGAGAGAGAGAGAGAGAGAGAGAGAGAGAGAGAGAGAGAGAGAGAGAGACCTGGTATCAACAGCAGGTCAGTCCAGGTCAGGCTGGTTGTAGCGTCAGGTCATACAAGGATGATCTAGACTAGTAATGCTGTTCTAACTACTACTACTGCTACTATTAGTACTACTATTACACTTATTACTGCTACTACTACTATTATTGCTACTACTACTATTATTACTTTTACTACTACTACTACAAATATTACTACTACTATTACACTTATTACTACTACTACTACTGTTATTGCTACTACTACTATTATTACTCTTTCTACTACTACTACTTCTACTACTATTACTACAACTACTACTACTACTATAACTACTACTACTACTACAACTATCACTCTTACTACTACTGATACTACGTCATACACCACAGAAACCAACCCTCACGCAGCTGTTCTCTATCATCACTACATCTGCTTTCCACACGTACATGATACTTCAACACGTATCCATCCACCATATCCCTCAGTACATAGCAACCCATCATGGCTGAACGCACGTTAGGAACTGGCCCAATGTAATGGTGTACATCTGTAAAATTCCTTCTGGTCCACGGGGGAATGAAACACGATAAGTCCCAAGTGCACTTTCGTGTGATGATCACATCATATATAATAAGATGGTAGAGGGCTGGAAGCGCCAGACAGACGCAAGGGTGGGACACAGTGGCACCAGGTTGACCCAGTGCTGGTCGACCAGCCAGGCGCCGGCAGCAGACAGCCAGTCCTGCCCCCCCCCCCTCTCTCTCTCTCTCTCTCTCTCTCTTTCTCTCTCTCTCCCTCCCTCCCTCACCCAGCAAGACCCTATCCCTCTCCCGACAGTGAATAAACCCGAGGTGTGAATGAATGAGTCTGAATAACTTCGGGTTCGAAAGAGAGAGAGAGAGAGAGAGAGAGAGAGAGAGAGAGAGAGAGAGAGAGAGAAGAGAGAGAGAGACAGACAGACAGACATAGAGAGTCTGTGAAAGGCAGGACAAAGATTGCCTAACTTTAGAAATGTACTTTAGACTGACTCCAATTACAGGACGCCTTTGTTACCGCTGCACAGAACCCTAGTGATGACATTCTAATTCTATGTTGTCCTCTGTGCCACAGTTTGATGTTTTGACTGTGTCATAACCTTATTCCACGGTTCGTTGTTCTGACTGTGTCCTAACCTCATGCCACAGTCCGATGATCTGACTGTCATAAGCTCATGCCACAAGAATCCTTTAGGAACATAATGCTATTTTTTCCCATTATCTTTCCGTCTCACTGTTTGTATTAACGTTGCCGACCAGTGGCTCGGTTCAAGCATCAAGAGTCGAGCGTTCGTAATAAGAGTTGCACGACCGAACCCTAAGGATTGTGTTGTACCGAACCCAAGGATTGTGTTGTACCGAACACCAAGGATTGTGTTTTGCCGAGCCCCTAGGATT
>JAYMFT010087928.1:0-14103 GCA_038088735.1 Panulirus argus | reverse complement strand
TATATATATATATATATATATATATATTAGGTCATAAAAGGCCCCCTTAGTAGGTTGGTCGGTGGGGTTAGAGTGGTTAGGAGTTAACTTGGAGTGAAACAAAAAAGAAAGAAGAGTTTGGACAAGAAAGGTAAAGTGGAGGAATTAAAGGTAATCATAGGGTATAGAATTCTACGTTTGTCGTTCTGTCTGTCTCTCAGTCTCTCTCCTTGTTGTCCTGAATGGGAGGTCAAAACCCCAGCTCCTGTGTGTGTACCTGTCAGGTTATGGTCAGGTTTACCCTTTCTCGAAACACCTGGCTAACACGCTTATTTCCACGCACACACACACACACTAGAGGGCTGTTCATTCCGCGCCCCAAAGGTGTGAAATGCGTCTGTATAGCCACTCTTACCTCCTCTCATTGGCCCGGTGTTTGACACCCACTGGCTCCCATTGGTTGATCAGTTGACTGCGTAGTGGTGATTCATCGTGGAAATGACTAATTGGTTTACAGCGTCGTACCGAACGCTCTGCCTCGTTCAGGTGCTGTGCCTGTAAAAGCCGTATGACGCGTCGTTATGTATGTAAGAGACTGGACAGCACGCAACAGAGAATCGGGATAAAGTCTTCTATTCCATATCCAGAGGATCGCATATATTTGCAGCCGATTTTAATAAGAGTGTTGAGTCTCGCCGTTTATTGTCAGAAGTGTTTGTTTTCAGACCTTATTGTTCATGCTATACCCGCTGTTGTCAAACCTGCGATAATGATTATTATGACTTGGTTACATAAGAGCGAAATAAGTGCATTGTCGGCTTACAGGGAAAAGATAGTTAAGGATCTAATAGGTTCTGTTGATCACCTATTTCCGTACTAAACACTTTTTTCCATTTTTATTTTTTCATCTCCAATCGTGACTGATTGGTAGCTGGAATGATATATTGATACTGATTGGTTAATGGGATATCATAAGTGATTAGTTTGTGGGATGATATCGTTAAGTTAGCTAATCCGGGGTAAGATATTGTGTCTTACTGGTGTATAGTATGACATCGTGGTAGTGACTGGCAGAGAGTATTTGATAGTTTTCACGCCAATCAACTGATAGTTTGATATCCTGGTGATGAGTGAATAGTACTTAGGTATCTCAGCAGTTGCTGGTATCGATAGTTTGATATCTTGGCAGTGATTGGGCGAAAGATATGTATTCACTGACTGGCTGATGTTTTGATATCTTGGCAGTGATTGGGCGAAAGATATAAAAGCACTGATTGGTTGGTAGTTTGATATCGTGGCAGTGATTGGACGAAAGATATAAACAGTGGTTGGTTGATGGCTTGATAGCTTGGCAGCGATTGGGTGATATATATATTAGCACTGATTGGTTGATGGTGTGATATCTTGACGGTGACTGGGCGACAGATACTTTAGCAGTGACTGCTAGATAGTTTGATATCTTGGCAGTGATTGGACGAAAGATATATAAACAGTGATTGGTTGATGGTTTGATATCTTGGCACTGACTGGGCGATAGATACATTAGCAGTGACTGGTAGATAGTTTGACATCTTGGAAAGTAACAGGTCGATAGTTCGATGAGTGGCACTAACTGGCCTCTCCACCTTCTCCATAAACATTCTGACCCCGAAAGATCTTTTAAATACGATATCCAAGTAGGGCCTCACTGTAATTTCAACCTTTGCTGCACTGTCATTATACTACCCATCATTCCGAATGTCATGCTCATGACGCTAATGCGTTAATTTCATGACGAAAGCTGTTAAAGACATGCAGGGAGGAGGGGTGAGGGTGAGGGGGTTGGTAGAGCAAGGCTTCCTCCCAGGCATTTAAAGTGCTTTAACGACTCTGTCTTCGTCTGTCGTCATCACCTCCGTCGGGAAGGGTGTGATTAATGTAGGTTATCGGACGTGGGAACTCGTCCACGGAGCCATACTACTAAACCTGGGGTCCATTTGAAGTTACTTGGGTACCGCAAGGCGAGGTCAGGAACCTCAGTATATTCCTAATGATGGTGTTCAAGGTTATACGAGTAACAGCTGCTCTCTTGATGTTAATCGATATCGCAAGAAAGAAAAAAAAAATGTCCGTCGTTCTGATATTCTATGTTTGTTATTCATAAGGGACTCGTCCGGTTATTACCACTTTTTTGACGTATATATTTTTTTGGGGGGAAAACTTGGGTATGATGTCAGAAGAGGAGGAGGGAGTGGGAGAGGGAGAGTGGAGAGTGGTATGGGGCGTGCATCCTGGTGAGAACCAGTCATCGTGCCGTGAGATTTTTGTATGATTTGGATGACAGACTCGTACACATCTCTCCTCTACGCGAGTGATCTGGTTTCCCGTGAAGCTATTTACGTGCGTTTAGAGACAAAAGTTTTAAAAATGCTCCCCATCTCACGTAACTTACTAAGTGAGGAGCTGTAGTGTAAGATGTTTAGAGAATAGAGAATAGTAAGAAAGAAAGAACTGCGTCTGGAAAGACTCCTTAAAAAAAAAAAAGATAAAAACTCAAGAGCTCAAGGAGGTGGGGATAAACTCCCTGCCTTCATGTGCCAGAATGAAAAATTAAATGTCAAGGTGCAGCCAAGACCAGAATGAGTGTCAAATTTCCCAGACACATCTGAGAGGGTTTGGGAGGAGGAGGAGGAGGAGGAGGAGGAGAGAGGTGGTTAGGTGGTGAGGAGGAGACGTGGTGGTATACAAACGACTCCTGGGAATATACATACACAAACTCCATCACGCCTCATTATTCAGTGACTTAAAAGAAAAGAGAAATTTTATTACGTTTCAGAATCGAAGATGCTCAGAAAGAAAGACCCACCGCTTGGGGCCTGCGGGAGACAGCAACCCAAAAAACACAGAGCAATGTTTATGAATGGTGTTCGGGAAGTATGTGTTCTGTGACAACACTGACCCTGGGAACGTGCAGGCATTTCCTAATACAAAAAGAGAAGAAGGAGAAGGTAACTCGGCGTCTTCTATGCCTCACTTTTAAAGTATTTGCGCCTGTTTGTGAAGACCCTAAAATGATACCGTGGAACCGTTACCTTAATAGCGATGAGGGTGGCTGGCTGGCTGGCTGGAGGAATCATCGTATTCACTCACCATGCACTGTAATCACTCATAATTATGATACCTTAATTACACGTCCTAATTAAGTAACTGTTTTCTTGTTTTGATGATTATGTTCAGAAAATTGTTGTAAATGACGGTTTCGTTCTTGAGACGGGGTATTACATTACCGGGCCCGGCAATACGATACTCTTGTCTGAAATGTAAATTTGAAATGTTTTTTTTTTTTTCTTTACGTTGCTCGAGTATAGGAAAGTAGTGCAGTTGTGGGGCATATGTAATGCCAAAAAAAGAAGGAGAAGAAAAGAAGAAAAAGAAGAAGGAGGAGAAGAAGTAGAAGAAGAAGAAGAAGAAGTAGAAGAAGAAGGAGAAGAAGAAGAAGAAGAAGAAGAAGAAGAAGCAGAAGGAGAAGAAGAAGAAGAAGAAGGAGAAGAAGAAGGAGAAGGAGAAGAAGAAGAAGAAGAAGAAGAAGAAGCCAAAGTATATGAAACACTGTGTTTCAGGCTGACTTCCATCCTTGTTACAGAAGTGTTGAGAACGAGTGTGTTTCAGGCTTGGAGACACAACAGATCAGGAAGGCTGCAACGCGTTGCTCCCGTTAACCCAAGCTGGTTAGGGGCGTCCGTTTACCACGTAGGCTTTAAAACAGAGGCAAGCAAACTTGCCGACATTATTCCTCAAGCTACACTCACCGATCAGCGTTTCGCTCTCTGAGTCCTCACCGGACGGGAATAATTTCCAGTGATCTGTCGAGTCAGGTGACACCCAGCACAAGACGAGGGGCCGTCTGCGCTTGGTCAGCTGCGATGATGCTTCGGGTGAGTCCCGCTCCCGCTTGACCTTGATTCGAAGACAATTGTCATTAAACTCACAGGTGCGCGGGTCTCTCCTGCCTGGAGATCTAAGCATATAAAAACTTGAATTCGGTTGCATATGTATGAGCTGCGTCCCAGTGTAGTCAGCAAATATTTGATAGAGCCTCGCTGTAATACCGAGAGGCGCCACCTCCGCAACAGTTCCTCCTTGGATAAGAATTGCATAATTTCGTACTTCCACTTCGAGGAGGCAGTCCTACTAACAAGCGTATTTTTCAAGAAGGGAAACGCCAACTGGAGCCCCTCTCCCCTTCACCACCGTCCATCCTCCCGTAAAGGAAGTGTTGCGCCCAGCTCTTCAAGCAGTGGACTCGTGTATGGGTGGAGGAGTAATAATATTTTCCCGACGTTCCTTAACAGGGTTGGTCACGGCCCCAGCCATGGAAGCGGAGCAGCAGAGTAGCAAGGTCGACACGTGAGGCGGCATCAAAGATCAAGAGACGGTGCCTTATGTCTCCCGCGATCCCCAGTCACCAAATCCTCCCCCTTTTACTCCTCAGCTCTCATCCCAGTTGTGGCAGACGCTGGGAGACACCGTCGGAAGGTAGTGTAAGAATTTAGTAAATGCTGTGGAGGGTACGCGACGCGGCTGGGAGTTATGCCGTGTGAGGAAACAGGTTTTGGGCTAGGGTGACGGGGGAGTGGGTGGGTGGGTTGGTAGGTTGTGGTGGGGGTGAAGGGGAGGCTGGCAGGTGTGTACACACACACACACACACACACACACACACACACCTTCTTTGAGTGGCGCGGGTTGCCGGATCCTGGAGGAAGCCACACCCAATCCCGACCACCTGAGTCTTGTAGATGATAATGAGAAGTGCTCAGGAGTTAAGAGTCCGACCACCCACCTGCAGTGCGAAAGAGAAGTCATGGATGGTTAGGGACAGAAGGGAATGGGTAATGGACCACCTACTGGTAATACTCAGCCTCTTCCGACGTTTACCCACTGATCAGTGACAGTTGAACCGAAACAAGTGGAGTGCCACTGGGGTCGGTCTTAGGACCTCCACTGACGTATCAAGTGGCGTGCTGCAGGGATCAGTCTTGGGACCTCCTCAGACGTATCAAGCGGAGTGCCACAGGGATCACTCTTAGTACCTCTCCTCTCTCTGATATACGTTAGTGACACTGATAATGATGTTGTGGGATATCAAAGTTCGGAGACGATCCTTGTGTGGGAAGTACAGCAATAAAAGAAAAAAAAAATAAACGTCTGCAGGTGTAAGCTGATCAACAGGGATCGCAAGTGGTAAATGAATGATTAATATCAATAACTGCAGTGATTTTCTTGCCGGCAGTAAAAACGAAAAGACAGACTCCGTTGAGGGAAAAAAAAAACTTGAGTTGTGATAATACCCGATGATGTAAAAGCCGTGTTAGCAGAGTGCAGAAGCTGTAAAAAATAAAGCTACAGAAAAAAAATAAGTTTTATAAATAGACTATTCGAATCCAAGTCTGAGAAACTAATCCTTACTCTTTACAACTCACTGGTGCGTCCCCACCTTGAATACTGCGTTCAGATTTATTCACCTCGCTTGAAAATAGACGTGGATAGTACAGAATACAGCGGAGGGCTACCATGATTTTGACTCCCGGTCTGAGAAAGAAGTACCTGTGAGAGCCGTCTGAAAGGACTATACTTTATAAGGTGACTTACCACAGGTATTCAGAAATCATCAGGGGCTTTGACAGTCTCAATCGACGCTGCTATTGAAGACTAGATCTGTCTGATTTCACCGGCAAGAACGGTCTCAAACTCGTTTGTAAGCAATTTAACTCGAATGGAGCAAAGAGCTTTTTCTTGAATAGGACTGTGAACAAGTAGGATAACTTATCATCAGTCGGAGCTGAAAGCAACACCATGAATGCGTTTCAAGATAGACTTTACGAGTAGCTCCATTTACGTTTCAGTCGTAAAACCTTTATTTGGTTGAAAACGTAGACAAAACATTTCAGTGACAGCATAGGCGAAGGGTATGTGGCTAGGGAATAGGTGGAGGCAAAGTTCAGAGAACCCACAGTGGGGTGGAAGGCATCGACATCGGCAGGAGGGTGACGGATAGGCAGGCCCCAGTGGGCACAGGGACCCTGAGAGTCCCTCGTTCCTCGTCCTCGTCTCAGGATTAATGGCTCTGTTATAACACCAGGCAAGGTAACATAGGATATCAATATACAGATTATCAGGGTCGTTTAAGTATAAGATACAAATCTTTTTAACAGTGCAAACAGTGCAACTGAGAGTGAAAACATATCTCATTAGGTATACAATGCACAGGGTGACAGTGCACTGGTATACAAAGAAGATTCACGGTGACTGACGTTATTTGTAACCTCACACCGTAAAAGCTGACAGGCATTTCTCCTTAAGCCATCTGCTTACCTTTCTACTCTCTCCTCACTAATAATTAAGCTTTTGATGCCTCGTCTTCTATCTCAGAGACAGCCTCGACAGGACCCAGTTGGTTTGTTGGTGTCTGTGCTTTGTTCTTTTCTTCGGGGGATTTTGATACCAGGAGTGTCAGACGTTGCCAGCTGGGGGGTCTGTGGGGTGCCGCATCATCTTGTCGTGGTGGTTGTCATACAAGTCACCTGGCCTCGCAAGTCAGATGGTTGTATATACAAGTCCTGGACACCAGATGGCTCAAGGAGGATCGCTTTTTTTTTTTTTCTTTTAAGGCGATTGATCTTATGCATTATCCACGAACAGCCTCAAGTTCCATCTGGTTTGGGGCAAGAAGGTCAGCGACTGAGGATGGCGGGAGCTTTGGATGCAACATTGGAGAACCCTCAAAAATGACGTTCGAGAGTACGTGGAGACTTTCTTCCCCGACTCTCCTTGAGTATGGCAGCAACAACCTCAAACCAGTTGGTCTTCCTCCCTCAAGTCCCCACTGACAGACGATCCCCTATCTCCGTCTGCTTTGCCCATCGTCTCACAAACGAGTGAATCACACATTGCTGTGAAGATCCAAAAAGAAGAATGAGTGCTGCTAAGTCGGGAGAATGATTATCTAGACCGTCAAATTCCAAAGGAAATCATTATCAAAGTCTAGCATCTCCTGATGAAGCTATGCTGCCTCTCCTTCAGCGTCTGGTCTTGGGTCTTCAATACGTCTACCAAACTGAATGTCAAATAACAGGTTTATAATTGGAGACTTCGTCTTTAAAGGCACTTGTGTGTCGGGCTCGCGTTGTGCCCTACGACAGGAGAAACTCTTTGGTCTGTGAGCAGCAGACTCGCTCCTATTAGTCTTGGACAGGCGGAAAGCTGGAAATGTACTATTTTGGGTATCGCATACCCGAACCACCTTAGGCCAGGGACGCCACACGCCGGGAATAACTCACTAGGGGCACCACGCGATGGGGGCGCCAGACAATAGGGGCACCACACACACACCCTAGGGGCAGCATAATGAGCACCTAAGGTTCCCCGTCGTCACGCACTGGCCACAGGCAGGCAGCTCGTGGGCGGCCAACCATTTCTGGCAATATTTCAGCGATGCGCTCACCTCTGACGAGACCCACGCCGCCCACCACAGGTGTTCCAAGGTGCTGGGTCCTGCACCTTGTACCTGGTACCCACCACAGGTGTTCCCTCGTAATATCTATCATACGTACAAAGAATTCCGTATAGTTTCCTGTGTTGGAAGAGGAGGTTGAAGACGCTCCACTTACTTGGCCTTCCAGTCCATGCGTTTTATAACGGAGGTCGTTTCGCACCCTTGAGCACGACGGACACGGCCCTTGAGCACGACGGTACGACCCCTTGAGCACGACAGATACGGCCCTTAAGCACGACAGTATGACCGTTAAGCACGACGACACGACCCACTTGAGACGACAAAACCCACTTATACGACGATACGACCCTTGACCTCGACGGTACAATCCCTTTGTTTTCTTGGGGCGGAAGGAAGGAAGGAAGGAGGGAAGGAAGGAAGGGAGGGAGGAAGGAGGAAGAGAGTGAGGGAGGGAGTGAGTGAGGGAGGTGGGTGACGCCGTTGGCAGGTAAAGGTGTTGTGTTGAAGCCTAGGAGAGCAGCAGGTGAGGACAGACCAGCACCCGGATACATCTGTAGTTGACATTTCCGTGGTGACTCCTGCCAAAGGTCTTGGCTCTAACGAGTGTGTGTACTGGGTTAGAAGAGAGAAAAAAAAAATCGGCTGAGAATACACACTGAAGGTATTAATGTTATTACAGAAATGGGAGGTCAAGATAGTAACTAGTCAACTAATCATACAAGAACTGAATAGCTGGATGTTTCCACACTTTGGATTAGCATATGGATGAGGTACACCTAGATAGTCAGGTTGGCAGATACCCAGGGTTCATTACACAGTCAATGGTATGGTTTATATATGATGAACTTGACTGAACATTGAGTGATGATTAGTTATAGTAATACAGTAGTTGACATACCACAGAAAGTGTGAACGTGTGTATGTGTGAGTGTGTAAAATGACATATATTCGAATGTGTAAGTGCAATATTTCAATATACATGTGCTTACTTGCGTTAATCTGTATGTAAGAAAAGCACGACACTTTTTTCTACTGTATACAGGAGTTTGGATGTACATACATATAAGCCTTTAAGATCTGAATAAATAAGAATATATATATATATATATATATATATATATATATATATATATATATATATATATATATATTAAGTTCTTCATATTTTCCTGTGGTGATGACCCTTAGCAAGTGGGAGACCGCGAGTACGGGACCGTATCTGTCTAAGTGGTTGCTACGCTAAGGGTAGCCTAGTTTCACTCTACGGGAGCAACAACTCCAGCATCAATATAGATAGATTCTCTCTCTCTCTCTCTCTCTCTCTCTCTCTCTCTCTCTCTCTGTTTGTGTGTCCGATTGTCAGTAATCTAATTAGTCCAAGGTCACTGGACCAACTCCAACCCAATTTTATTGGCTGGTGTTTAAGACAAAGGAATGCTACCCATCATCCATATGGGAGTCTGGGTTACATATACGTGTACGTACTTTGTGTGAAAAGCGGGTTAACACAGTAATGAGTAGTAATCTGATAACAATTAATATGTTACTAAATAATGCAACTCGAGTTTGAGCTGTTCAATATACATCTGCGAGTGATGCTTCAAGACGTGAGAGAACCCTGGAATCCATCGGTATACACAACTGAATTACCGGCAATGGTCGTATCGGGAGATTTCCGGTCATTCAGAGAGGAATGAGAGGCGATCAAGTAAATTTCTGCTTAAAGAAACCTGATGTGTGGAGACATGTTTCTAAATTATAGCTATCAGTGAATATGAGGGTTCACTGATCAGGCAATGCAGAAGTCTGTAATTTCGCCAGACTGCTCAAGTATGCTGGCAATAGGAGATTCCCCCTAAACTGTGATTTTGGAGAAATTCTAATCGCTTCTGGTTTTGGAAATGTCGTGGTTAGTGAAACAGAACTAACTGAAAGTGTTTCCAAGTGTCAAACATTACTAAAACAAACACTAGTTGGCCCTGTGATGGGGCTGTCTTAGGAATGTTCATGTTGATAAGTTTAAAAGACATCTTTAATGTTGTGCTAGGACCAAAGAAATTTTGATATCCAGTAGATACTGTGACAGATGTGGATGTTGCAATGAATTACACAAAGGAGTTTCTCAACACGGTAACACCATGACGATTTCCAAAGCCTAATCCACTTTTGTAACTTGGCTGACCCACCAAAGTTTGCTATGGTATTTCCATCAATAAGGACAGTCTCAAAGGGACTGGACTTTACCTCCTGTCTCCACGATATTGTCATGACCAGGTCTATATTGGATGTCCAAGAGCAAAAGTTGGTTCCCTACGAAGCCCGTACGTCCTGGCAGAAGGTAATTAAATGCAGTCTATCGAGAATTACACTACGTCGCGATACTTTCGTTAAATCATATTTTGTGTAATAACGATTCCTATCATTATATGTTATTGGTGAATTATATGGAGTTCAGGACTTTTGGTTTATTGATCGAGTCAAGCACATGTAAATATGTTTCTAAAGTCCATAACCCATACATTTCACTGGTTCCGCAACTTGTAGTTACAAAACGTTGTTCTGTCTGCTGCAGTCGTTCTAAAGATTGCTCGTTTAATTCAAAGTCACCAGCTTGCTCGTTTTTAATTCAAAGTTACCATCATGGTAAGGGCAAACCATACCACAGTCGAAGCCATCTCAGGTGAAAAGAGAAAGGAGTAAAAGTAAAAAGTTCTGTCGGCTAGATTGAGTTAGGTTAGGACGCTCGTGTAGGAATCATGTTTTTGTAGAACAACAGATATGGTTACGGTTAGCGTCCCATGTGCATCAGTCACTCTAAGGATTGTTAGATTAAGTTAAGCTGGGTTAGTTTAGGTCAGTGTGCCATCTGCAGCGATTATTTTGAGAACTGTTAAGAGTATGTTAGGATGCTGTCCCTCGGTATGACCGCCAAACCCTTACGGGTCACGTCAGAGACCAGGCCACCCAGACTCAGGGGTTTGTATAACAAGGATAAACACATACGAGTATGATTTTCTCACGAACCAAAATCTCAACGTTTTGTTTCGCTTATTTTTGTCTCCTTCCAGAAGAATCCCGCCACGACAATACTGAACGAGGAGTCGAAATCGCATGGAGCTCCATCTTTGTTCTTTTCCTGCCGGCTGTTGTGGTGGGTGGGGTCGTGGTCTCTGTTCCACTGTCCAGTTTCGTCGTTGATAAAGATCAGAAGCTCAAGATATTGCTGCTGTTCCCCGTTGAGTAATGTCATCCTGAACCAGCAAGGTCTCCTGCTGTCTGTCCTTCGTGTTTAAAGGGAGGACTCTACTGCTCAGGAGCTGGGTACCCGCTCCGTGCCACAGGGACAACACATCAGAATCCTCCATACGTGTAAGAGCAAGTCTGTGATATTTTTTCCTTAACGGGAAAGACCTTTTTTCCTTTTGTTACAAGAGATGAGAGAAAAATTGTAACTGAGTTAGGTGATGTAATGTGTGCCCGTGTGAGTAAGTGATTAATTTTTCTTTCAGTTCTTTGGGAGATTATGAGTCGTAAAAGACGCGTGAGAATTTATGATTGTGGGAGGGAAGAAGCCTGGGGCGCTGGATAAGGAGACAAGTAACGGTACTTAATTTTAACGAAGAGATTCGTTTCTTCTGAAATGTTTATTTTACTTTTTCATCTGCAATAATAATCAAAACATGTTATAGATTAATACGGATCAGGCAATTCTTTCCAGCAGGTTTGATAAAGCACAACGAGACTAAACCCAGTAAATACAGTCTTCTGACTCAGGATCGTTTGATGCTTTTGAGGTAAATTCCTCAAATCATAACGTAGTATGGATCTATGTGGCAACGATGTATAGAAAATCAAGTCTTTTTTTGCACAACCTGGATAACTATCATCCATTTTTTCTTGCATTATGGCACTGGTTGTGTTCCTACTTATCTGGGGATACAATATTCATTTCATCATCTCTGGGGTATCTAATAAAATACATGGCCACATCTCCGGGATGTTTGATGAAATGAGCTTCCACATCTCTGGGGTATATGATAAAAAAAAAAATCCACATATCTGGGGTATGTAATGTAATTTATTTCTACAGCTCTTGGATATTTAATGAATACATTGCTACACATTATTCAGTGAACATCATTATAGTATTATTTTTATTCCCTGCTCTACTGTGTTGCAACAAAGGCATTGTTGATGTTTAATGATTTTGTTCAGAATAACTGTAAGTATGAACACAGTCTGGCATATTGTGAATAGCGATGAAGGCTGAGGCATTCAGTCATTTATGATTTAGTTCATCTCTTCTTAAATCACAAGGGACAGTGATAATTACAAAACAGTCAGTCCTTCTGTAATCAGTGACTGATTGATTCCTGTTACAAAGGTTCTCCTGTAGCCTCAGAGACGTGAGAGCGAGGGATCCAGCGGTCCGAATACATCTGCAGACACTCCAAGTTTAGGTTTAGGTTAGATAACAGAAACACGACACTGGTGCATTAGCGTGAAGAAAACAGTACTCGATCCTGTGTCTGGTTATATTGATTCCTTTTGTTGCTCTTCACAGGGCAGACGTGTGTGGTTAGAGCCTCTTTTTAAGGGCACGGTTATTGCTTTAGGACACAATGGGGCTGCCACTCTCCCACGGCGGTGAGTAGTGTCCCAGATACGGAAAGAAAGCAATTACGTTGGTCCAAGGACAGCATCGTGGAGATAGGTCCAGCCTGACTTATTTGTCGCTTTTAAAGCCTTTTTCTTTTTATGTCTTTCACCAGCGGTTGCCAACCAGTCTACCAGACGTCTGCCGGTGCCATCTGGACGCTTGCGAGGAAGATAAAACGGGCTCGCGACAGGAGAAAGGAAAAAGCTTTGCTGTTCTTACACATAAAGTAATCTTCCATGTAGCGAACGGACGTATACACAGGTCTTAGACATGCGGGAAAATATACCTATCATTCTTCTCCTAAATTCAAATACCAATATCGACCATGACAGATCAAAACGCAACAGTGATAACAGACTGACAAGAATTGTATGACATGTTCAAGAGGAAACTGATCTTCCTTCTTAAGTCTCAGGTTAGGATTGTTTATGCTAGTCTCATGTGTTTCTTTATCTACCGTTTACCCTGATGACTTTAATTGTGATTCATGTATACAGCCTCAAGGCCCATCTTCAGGGGATTCTGCATTTTCAAGGCTGCACCTCAGTCAGGGGCAGGGATATTATGGACTCCTTTCGGCTGCAAAGTCCTTCGAGGAGTTTGTACACCTTTCCCTCTATTGACGATGATACAGCCTCGCCCAAGGTGTAACCATTAGCGGGAGGAGTCCCATAATATATATATATATATATATATATATATATATAATTCTCCTTTTACCTATATTTCTTTCACCTTTTCTGCGCGTCTCTCTTAAGGCCTGGCCTCCAGCACCAGCTACTGACACAATAAGACAACAGATTTCTTCAGTGAGTCAGTAACAGTGACCGGACAGTATTGCCAGTATTTCACTGCACTTGTCAGTGTCTAAGTTAAATGTCACTTTCTTCACTGCTGTCGACTGCGATCCGCAGCACAGTCCGGTTTATGCTGGGATGTCCCAGTAGCCGGGGAGTGCCGCCATAATCGTGGGCGGCGCCATGAAGATCGTGGGCGGCGCCACGATGTTGGAAGACGGTGCCACAATAATCATGGCGATGCCATGGTAAACTTGGGCGGCACCATACCAATTGTGGGTGGCGCCTAGGTTATCATGGGCGGTGCTATGACATTGTAGAATGATCACAGATCTTCATCTAAGGTGGACACCAGTAAACCCATCTGTCTCAGGCTGGAGAGGAAAAAGAAACTTCTCGCCAAACACCATGGGCAGTTTACGGTAAACCAGACACTCGAACCTCTGTCCTGTGTGCTGGAGTTTACCGTACCGTGTAAAGGCGAGCAGCGTTCCGTTATCAGAGGCATGAGATGGTAGTTTACACTTCGTCAAAGCAGATAGTTTACTTTGCTAAATCAGATAAACTGAAGTCTATGTCCCGTACTGAACTAATCCAGGTGGTGTATCGTAGGGCCTGAGTTGTGGGGCGCAAACCTTTAAAGACTGCTTGCTTGTCCGTCCTCCGTCCGGAGTCGCATCCTGGTTTAGCGACGGAGGGCTTGACCTCCCCCACACAGGTCAGGTCAAACGTGTTGTTAATCTGCATGTGCCATACACTCCCTTGTATCTACAGATGTGGATGGCATTAGACCCCCAAAACTCCAGGTCGGTTATCGCCCGAGTTATGTCCCGTCTGAAGATTAACCCGGATTCTTACTCTAAGAAAATCACACCTTTGGTCACGGAACTTAATCCAAAGCAATCTTTCCAGTCAGTCTTATCTTACGCCCGGTGGCTGTGTAGCAGTACAGGCCACACTCCCGGTAACAGCAGCTGCACAGTCCACGCTCCCGGTAACTGAGCAGCTGTACAAGCCACAGTCCCAGTAAGTATGCAGCTGTACAAGCCACAGTCCCAGTAAGTATGCAGCTGTACAAGCCACAGTCCCAGTAAGTATGCAGCTGTACAAGCCACAGTCCCAGTAAGTATGCAGCTGTACAAGCCACAGTCCCAGTAAGTATGCAGCTGTACAAG
>JAYMFT010087917.1:0-14103 GCA_038088735.1 Panulirus argus | reverse complement strand
AGGAGGGATTCAAAGACTTTGGAAATGGTAGATGTCAAAGCAACAGGATGATAGTTAGAGGGGTCAGAACAGTCACCTTTCTTAGGGACTGGATTTATCAAACCATGTTTCCATGGAGAAGGAAAAGTTTTTGTTTTTAAACAGAAATGGAAAAGATGAGCAAGCACAGGTGCAAGTTCAGAGGCATACTCTTTCAGTACACGGGGATGGATGCCATCAGGACCAAAAGCCTTGCATGTGTCCAGAGAAAGAAGAGCTTTTCGGACAGTCCAAAAAGAGATTACAGGAAAAGTCGTAGGACTAGTAAGAGGAGCATCGGGGGTGAGGAAATGTTAGCGTCATCCAAGGCAGAGTTAGAGGAGAAACAGGAACCAAAGAGAGTTGCTTTGTCTATGGGAGAGTCAGCTAAAATACCGTCAGGACAGAAAAGTGAGGGAAAGGTAGAGTGACAGAAGTTGTTATATTCTATAAAAAAGAACTTTCCTTATTGTAATGAAAGTGAGTCACTGATATTTTCTTATTACTATCAAAATTACAATAGTTTGTAAAACTACCAATTGCATCAGTCGGACACAGTGGTGTCAAGAGTGCTGACAAGACTACCTCCAGTTTTGCTAGAAATACACTCTCCTGTCTCATCTTGGTCAACTTTCAATGCTGGAAGAACCAGAGTCCTTAAAATTACTGTCCACTCAATCCAAAGACAAATCATCATTCAAATAATTCAAAATCTCAATATCATCCTCTGTCTGGTCCTATAAATCTAGCTAAATGCCACTTAATCTCCTTCCTGGAAAACTCACAAGAATGTGTTGTCATCAACATGGCTGCAGGATGACTGACTGTGGGAAGAAATTATCAGGCATTGCCACCGCAACCACCAACATACCATGGAATAGTGTTCACAACACTATTACCCTTAAACAGCAGCTGAAATCAACAGATGAGTCTTAAGAAACAGCAACCTATATCAAGAGATATTCTAACTTTTCCCGCATCCCTTCAAATAACTAGCTGACTTAATTGTACCATTAATAGCTCACAGAGGTCTAATCCATTGCTAGGAAAGCATGGGAATAAATTCTGCTTTCGTCAGTGCCCCTACACCCACCATTATGTGTGCAAGTCTGTTCACCTAAAGGTCAATCACATATGGTGAACGCGGAAAATACAGTTCTTTGGATGACATGTTATTTGGAGGAACACTTATGGTTTATATCAGTTGGTGAGGAAAGTGAAGACCTACATGAGAAATGCGGAAAATTATGTAAAACGGGGAAGGTGTCCCTGGTGAACTAATGTTTGTGGAAGAAATTACATAACAATTATGCCTAATTTTTTTTAAGTAATCCTAGGGTAGTGGAAAACTTCAGTAACATATAATAGCTATGGAGACCAAGGATATTTCCAAAGAGAAAAACATCTCCAATATCCTTCCCACACATACCAGCCATTTGATCTCACATATATGCAGTGTGAAAGATTTAATATTTCCTCAGTGCTATGCCTGTGTATAAAATCTAAGTATGTATGAAATATATGTATATGAAAAACAAGCGGAGTTTCAGTATAAAGAAAAAATAAATCCTTCAGTTCCACCTACACAGTTGCCAGGGAATCACCCTCACATTGAATTTCTTTGCAAAAGGTGTAACATTTCTATATATTCATGTTACGTACATCACTAACACAGTGCCTCTGTGTAAAAAAAAAAAAAGTACCATAACTGGTTGTCACTGTCATTTCCATGTCTTCCTCTGTTAGAAGGAACTGTTAAACACATCAATCACTATCCCTTCGGACTAACTTAACACAAAAGCAGGTCAACACAAAAGGTAAAAATATAAAATTCTGTGTATTTTCTTTTACTTTGTATGTTAATCTACCTCTCATGAGGATTTCTTTTTTGTTCACTCAGTAATGGGATTTCCAGATGGATGCCATTCAAAGGTTAACGGTAGCAATGAAGCAGGTAACACTTCACATGCTGCCCTGTGACACACCTTTTTCTAATGGGAATTCTCAAGAAAACTCACAATCAACTTTCGATTTCAACTTTCCTTCAAAAACTGTTGAATAAACCGTAACAGTTTTCCTCAAAGGCCAATTTTGAGGAAGTGCCTTATGATGCCATATATCCAAGTAGCACCATAAACCTTCTCTAAATCAAAGAACATTGCTATTCATACTTGATACTTATATCAAAGGGTCTATAGTAAATCAAAACCTTAGAAAACCAAACTGGAATGGAATGATACAATCATTTCTTTCAAGGTACCAAACCAAGGTCTCATAACTCTTTTTTTCCATTAGTCTGCAAAGTCAAGTCAGTGTAATATGTCTCAGGCATATGGGAATGGCAGGATCTTTATTGGATTAAGAAGGCAATAATAAGGGATCTCTCCCGACTACATGGGAGTAAACTAAGAATCCATATTAGGTTAAATAATTATTCTATGGCAACTTCAGGAAGGTGTTTTAACATATCATATATTATTGTACTTCATCTCCTGAAGCAGCAGATCCAGTCCCTGATAGAGCTGATATCATTTCATTCATATAAAAATGCTCATTATAGTCCTCTTCCTTACAGATAGGGTAAAGGCCTCCCTTTACCTAATTTCTTGGAATTCCCTAGTATATCTGCTGACAATACATATCAACAAGCAACTTTCAGCATGAATATTAGCTACACCAGAAGGGTGATTTACTTTTACCACCTTGATTATTTATTAAGACAAGGAAAAGAAGAGGAAGAATACTTCCCAACCAACCTCTTTAATCTCTTCCAAGCTTTATCAGGTTAGGTACTTGAGCTGACATAAATCCAATATTTCCTTTATTCTTCATTTATTGCAATTATTAACTTAATAAAAGGAGGAAGCATTCTTAATTAAACTAACAGTACATCTTAGAGTTTAGCATAATAAAAAAAAAATGGCCATTTCCTACATTATACTATTGTAACTAGTTCAACATAAGAAAAGGCTATTCGTTCTATAATGAAGCTTTGTGTGATTTTCAGAGAGTTATGAAACAACTAACTGTAAATCTATCTCTTACTTACAATGGCACAATTATTACCTTTCCTAGTTTACAATCACACTTTTTATACAAGATCTAAGGACAAAAAGACCAATAATTTTTGTCACAGCAAACCTTATCCAAACTACAGCTCTTACAAGAAGGAAGCCTGTACAGCCAAAAGAATAAATTACTGGATGTTTTGGTTTTTGCACATTCACCCTTACATGTTCCTCCTTTACGTTTAACTCCATGCAATAAATCACTTACAGTCACCCTATCTCACTTAAATACATTCCTTATTCACTCTACTTGAATTAATAACCATCCTCTCTGTATGACCATACTAGCAAAGCACTTTCAGGACAGACTTAAAAGTACAGAAGAGCATTTTCTCTCATATCACTATGTAAATGATAGTCTTACAGTGTGAGGTTTCCAGAGTGCCAATCATTTAGTAATGGGAAGGAAAAATGTCCCTGCTGAGTTCTTAATAAAATGACTATCGATTTCTCTTCATTAACCCTCAAGATTCAATGTTTTACACTATCATTAATGAAGCTGTTGTGTACTTGCACAGTTTGCTTTTTCCTACCCCCACTTAAACTGGAAGGCATGCTTTACTGGTACATGGAGATACTTTATGTCTCAAGCAACTACAACTAGCACTAGAAAAAAAAAAAATCCCTGAGTGTCAGTTATGTATAAAACACAATGGGGACTGTAAGGCTGAAAGTGTCAGTCACCCATAAAACAAATTGGGAATTGTATGGCTGAAAGCATCAGTGCTCAAGCTGGACTTGAATAATTTGGTTATGCCCACACCCATTTAAATTGAAAAGTACTCCTTATTAGTAAAGAGAGATGCCTTATGTAACATGCAACTACAGTTAGCTCTGAAAAAGAATTCTTGTGTCAGTTACCCATATAACATGGTGGGAGAAGGTTTGTCCCTAGTCTGTGTACTCAGTGTTTCCCAAGCAAATCAGTGAGTCTTTGGAGCACTAAATATAGTGATGATTCAGTGGATGTTGAATTGTTATCACCATAAAACTCCTTTGCATATTAGAGAAGATGCAAAGGTCTTAGAGAAGATGCAAAGGTCTAAGCTTTAGCAAATGTCCACAAACCTGTGAGATGCCAAACTTAAATTTCTGTACAACAATGTACAAGATAAATTTACCAGATATTTTTCTTCTTTTAACTTCTCTTAATGTCTCCAGTTATTTCATAAGAAATAATTATTTTCTTAATCTTTCAGTCGCCCTCTGCCCTGGGGACCCACCCAAATATCCTTAGATCCAGCCTTTTAGGGTTAAGTACAGCACTATCTTCAGAAATACATCACCTCAATAAACTTCCTCATATCCTACTTTTTGTACTCTCCTACTTCCATATTAGTATCTGAAAAGAGTTATTTCATGGTAACCTCATATTCAACACAATTTACAATTATAACTTCAACTGCAGAGCACCATTTACTTCATCAATACCCATCATACCTGTATACTTACCCTTTCACCCAATGATACTCTTCTCTAACCTCAAGCAGTGCCTAAAAATGATTTAGTTAGCATCATTAATAGATATAGTGCAACTCTTCGTTTCTCAAAATATAGCCCTTACTTTTGTTTGCTTGAGTTTCCAGTACTATTTTGTTTTAAATTGTACATCTTGGGTGTATAATAAAACCACAGCTGTTAAATGTTTATGGATGGGGTGATGAGGTAGGTTAATGCATAGATTATGACAAGAGGGGTGGGAATACAGTACACTGGGAGTGGGGGTGGGTTGGAAGTTATGTTGGTTGCTGTTTGAAGATAAAACAATTACTGCAATCCTTCAATTTAACAGACCCCAATATAATGGATTTCGGATTAAACGCACCAGGCAAATAATAATACATCAATTAAAATAATAGAAAATTAAAAAAAATAAAAAATCTCAAATGTTGCATCATGCGCATTTCATATTGCACCTGTTTTTGGTAGCATGGGGTATATTCGCTTTGCTTTGGTCTCAGTCTGCCTCAAGCTATCATGCGGTCAGGTTGTGTACAGAGAATTGTGACTTCATTTATTAAATAATTTTGAAATCCTTACAATTCAAAATGGCATTAAGTGACAGAGGAGTTAAAAGAAAAATGGTTACAATCGATTAAACGGACTTTCAGTATCAATGGACACCCCTTTCCCCCTATTAGTTCGTTAAGTCGAGGGATTACTATAAGTGTTGGATTTGAGAGAGAAGTAGCAGAAGCTGGTTTGAGTTCAGGAAAGTGTGTGAAAGGAGGATGTTGAGAGTTGTGAATAAAAATATGATAATGAGGTTCAGCAGGAGGAGCAACACAGACAGATTGGTTTGTGTGAGAGTTTTAATGGAAAGAACCTGAAAGAAGTGGAGTGTTTTAGATACCAGAGGGTAGACATAAGGGGGCTGAAGAAAATCATAGGGTGGGCATGGGGAAACACAGGTTCTAGGTGAATTGATGAGAGTGTTGGAGGTCACTGAATGTGAGGGCAAAGATGAGTGTGTTTGATGGCTTTGAAGCCTGATGGTGTTGTATGAATGGGTGTCTTGAGCCAAGAATACAAAAGAACAAAAAAGAGTGAATGCACTGCATATTAAATACCTGAGGAAAAATACGATGTGAGTAGGGATGAACGTGTTGGGAATAATGGTAAGAAAGATGGGTAACTTAAGCAGAGCATGACCGAGAAAGTGGACCAGGTTGTACTAAAATGGTTTGGTCATATGAGGAGGATAAGCAAAGATAGACTGACCCAGAGGCTCTGATACATCTCATAAGTGGAGAGAGCAAGAGGGATGGAAAGACTGAGCAGGAGCTGAGAGGATGGCGTGAAAGATGCTACTAGTTGCCTGGGCATGAAAATTCAGGACAGTGAGAGGCATGCATGGGATAGAGCAAATTGGAGTGATGTGGTATACAGAGGGTGAAGTGCTCTCAGTGGGCTGAACCAGGGCATATGAAGTGGTCAGGAGAAAACATGGAATGGCCTGTGGGGGTTTGGCTGTGGATGAGGGGGTCTGGTCTCTGTGCACTGCACTTTGCAGCTAGAGAATGGATGTTACCAGTTGAGGCCATTCTTCTGTTCCTGGCACTATCATGGTAATGTGTGAAATGATGAACAAGTATGAGAAAATCCTGGTGTCCACTTTTAATTTACAGTGGTGCATGCAGAAACATCTAACATTTTGGTCACTATACATCTCCATACATTCAGCTGCTACAGACCCTAAACAATGCTTTAACATCTCTTGACCTTTTCAATGCTCCTGGAGCATTTTAGCCCTGGTTATTTTTTTCTGTTTAACGCAGGTGGGGTTTATATGCTAATAATTCTTAAATTTGCTGCCTTCACTTCAAGGTAAAACATAAGGCATCTCAAGGCAAAACATTAGGCAATTTACCCTCAAATGTCAGAAGTTATCACATGATGACTTGTGTAACAGGCTCTAGGACTCATCATATGAGTATTAAATTTTTCAGGCTTATTTTGAACAACCCTCCAATATTCTGACATTTGCATGGCTGCTAAGTGTCTCTTGGTCACTATAAGTGCTTATTAAAGAGACTAACACTCTAAGTGAATAATTCTAAAGTGTAATTGTCTATGTGAATGAGGAAAGGAGGCAAGTGTTTTGGGAGCAGCTAAGTGAGTGTGTCATCAGTTTTGATGCAAGGAAATAAGTATTAAAGATGGGTGATTCAAATGCAAAAGCGGGTAATGTAACAGTTGAGAGTATAATTGGAGGCATGGGGTTCCTGGTGTAGTGAATAAGAGTGGTGAACAGTTTGTGGAGTTGTATGCTGAAAAAGGACCAGTAACTGGAAGAACCTGGTTTAAAAAAAATCTGGAGGAGTGAATAAAAATGATGAACAGCTTGTGGAGTTGTACGCTGAAAAAGGATTGGTTACAGGGAATACCTGGTTTAAAAAGAGGGACACACACAAGTATATATGGGGACTTGGAAAGATGGTTAGCAGACATTATTTGATTATGTCTAATAGTAAAACTCAGTTATTCACAATTCAAGACACCAAAATGTTCTAAATAATGTATATTTTTCAAGTTTTGTTAGCAACCCTCCATTTTCTGACAACATTAAAATAGATAAGTAAAATAATTTCAAATCACACTTACAACATGCCACGGTGATTAGTGTACCCACCATCTGCTGCTTTGTGACACTGATGACTGTTTACCATCTCCCAAGTACTCTCTGACATGGTGCTGTGTGCTGGTCTTGCACACTTGTGTATTTTGTGCATCCTGAATTACTATTGTGGACAATGGCCCCTATCAAGTGTCGTCAGAAATTAACTGACAGCTACTTGAAGCGATCTATGTATTGCACAAAGTGCAAGAGGAGTGTTTTAAGTTTCAAAAAGAAGATGGAGTTGTGCAACAAGATGGGTATGGGCAAGTCCAAGGCAAGACCTACGAAGGACTTCAATGTCGGTGTGACAATTATTTACAAAATCTTCAAGTAGTAAAAGAACATCGTGGCATTTGCTTACATATATGTATATATCCTCTGTGTAAAACATTCTAAAATGTTACAAGTTCTGAATTATTTAATATTAAAAAACTCGTATAAACGAAAATTTTGTCATCCCAAATGGCTGATTTCCCAAGCATTTAGGATAACTGTGATTTTACTGTAGTTGATAAGAATAAAAATAAAAGACTCTTAGATGTGAATATGCAGAGAGGGGCAAATGGTGGGATATCTAATCATTGCTTGGTGGAGCTGATGGTGGAGATTTGTAGGTGTTTTTGAAAAAGAAAAAGCTATAAGTGTGAGGAGTGTGGTGAAAGTTAGTTAGCTTGAAAAAAAGATTAGTGTGAAGAGATACCAGGAGAGATTGAGTGTAGAATGGCAAAAGTTGAGAGTAAATGAAGCTGGGGGAGTGGGTGAGGAATGTGAATGCTGATGAGTAAGAAATGTATTGCATTTGGAAAGTGTAAGGTAGGCATGTGAAAAAAAGGTAGTGAGTGGAGGGACTATAAAGTTAAGTTGCTGGTGAAAGAGAAAAGAGAGGTGTATATGCCTTACTTGCAAGGAGGGAGTGTGAATGACTGGAAGATGTGCAAGAGAAAGCAGCAGAAGGTCAAGAAGATGGTGCAGGGGCTGAAAAAGAGAGCAAATGAGAGTTGAGGAGAGCAAGTATTAGCAAACTTCAAGAAGAAAAACATGTTCTGGAAGGAGGTTAATACTATGAGAAAAATAAGAAAACACACAGAAATGCTAGTGAAGGGGGAAAGGGGGAAGAGGTAACAGGCAGAGATGAGGTGAAGAGAAGATTGAGTGAGTATTTGGATGAATAGCTGAGTGTGATTGATGATAAGGTGGGAGATAAGCAGTGTTTGGGTTGGGGAGGCAAGCAAAATGAGTCATATCAAGTCGTTTGGTGAAAAGAAGAGATGGGGAAAGCCTTGGATTGGGGAGGCAGGCAAAGTGAGTCATATCAAGTGGTTTGGTGAAAAGAAGAGATGGTAAAGCCTTGCATTAGATGATATTTAGTATGGTGGCTTAAGTGGATGGTATTGCAGATGAATTTCTTAAAAAAGGGGTGACTGTTGTTGGTTGGTTAGCGAGGTTTTTCAGTGTAAGATTATGGATCATAGTGAAGTGCCTGAGGACTGGCCTTATGCCTGTACATTGCCACTGTTTGCTCAGAAGAATTTGAGTGAGAATTACTTAAGAGAATCAAATGGATACATATGTGGCATTACTGGATCTGGAGAAAGCATAAGGAAGGACTGATAAACATACTTTGTGAAAGGGGTTACAAGTATATGGTGTGGGAGTTATTCTATCAGAAGCAGTAAGTAGTTTTTATGAGTAGACAAAGAGGAAGGTGATTGGTGTCAGGTAAAGGTGGATCTATGGTAAGGTTGTGATGTTACCATGGATGTTTATGCTGTTTATGGATACAAAAGAGAATGAAGATTGCAGGCTGGCAAGGGTGGTGAAACTTGGGAGTTCTAGGATTTCGAAGAGAAGGGTAGGTCTGCAGTCTGGCAAGGGTGGTGACACTTGGGAGTTAAGTCAATTACTGTCTGCTAATGACAATGGCGGCAGATTCAAGAGGAGATGAACAGGAGATGGAAGGATGGAGTGAATAACATTCTGAGTGCTTGGTGGCAGATTCAAGAGGAGGAGAAGAACAGGAGATGGAAGGATGGAGTGAATAACATTTTGAGTGCTTGGAACACAGTGAATGGGAGCAGTTTGGTATATAGGGGTGATGTACTGCCAATGGATTGAACCAAGGGAATCTGAAACGGTCATGCAAAACCGTGGAAAGGGCTCTAGGCGCTGTGGTTTTGGTACATTATACATGACAGCTAGAAAGTGGAGGTTAGCAACTGAGGTCAATTTTCTTCATCTGCTCCTGGCACTTACTTTTAGTGCAGAAAATATAGAAAAAGTATGAAAAAATAAATGTGTAAACAAACATAAATATTGAAATCTACAGCATGTAGTAACTCATGGAACTGATGCAAACCATCTCACCAATGTGTCCTGAGATCCAGGATTATTTTAATGACATCCAGCAAACAAAGACCATTACTCCAACCTGACTGGAAAAAAGCTGACCATCTCAAATCATATTTTACGTAATCAATGAGATCTTCTGTGGCCTCATTAGCAACCATGAAGCTTGGGTAAGGGTACAGCCTACCAGCACCCAGATGATAAGGTTTTCATTCTAACTCAATACAAGGTACTCCTGTGACATCTACTTAAATCTATTGCAAGTATTAAGACACGAAACTGATGTAAACCATCTCAGCAATATGTGTCCCAGGATTGAACCGAAGATGATATGAATGAAAACCACCAAACAAAGACTATTATACGACCCTGACCATATCAGACAATATTTCCTGCCATCATTGAGATCTTCTGTCATCTCACTATCAACCACAAAGCTTGTGATACAACAGAAGTTCTCATTAATCACAGAAAACATGGTCTGGGATGGTCAGCTTTTGTCCACTCAGGTTAGTGTATTCCTGGTGCATACATGATGAAGTCTTCAGTGGTCTTCATCTCCACAGGCCAGGCTGGGTCCAAGTTGTTGGAAGCCGCAGCCTTTAGGCCTACACAGCCCCATAGGTCTGGTACACTTTGCAGGTACTTTTCCAGTACTCTCTCAAAATTTCCTACTGTGCATCTCATCCTGTTTCTGATGGTAGCTGGAAAGGTGTTGAAAAGTCCTGGGCCCTGGATGCTTAGGGTGTTCTCTCTTTTTGTGCATATTGCACCTCTGAAGTTTGGAGGTAGCATTTTACAAAGTCTTCCACACCTGTTGTGCCAGTAGGATGCTATCTGCAAATGTAAGGGACCATACCTTCTAAAATATCCCAGGTACAGATGCTGATATACCTCTCCCGTCTGCACTCCAGGGAATATATCCCAAAGATTTCAGCCGTTCCAAGTAATTCTGGTACTTTACCACATTAATATGAGCTGTGAAAGATCTCTGAACATTTTCTTATATAGATTATCTGCTCTTTGAATAATATCAACATTAGTGTTTCTTCTCTTGTCTGGAAGGTCTGCAGGATCTCCCTTATCAACCCTCTGCATAAGGCAACTGTTTTTTTCTTGTGTTCACTGAAGGTTAGGTAGTTAGACATTATTACTCCAAAGTCTTTCATATTTTTCAACTGGTGTAATATAGTGCCTGTGTCTGCCTGATATTCTGCATTGTTTCTGATCTCTTCATTTTTCCCACAGTGGAGGAGTTGAAACCTATCTCCCCAAAAAATCATGTTGTTCTCTGTTGCCCAAATAAAGACTTCCTTTAAGTTTCTTTGTAGTCTTTCCACATCTTCTAATGATGTGCTTCTCATACTTATTCTTGATCCATCTGCAAAGGATGATATGAAACTGTGGCTTGTGTTCACATCAATGTCTTATATAAAAATGAGGAACAGTTGGGGTGCAAGTACAGTTCCTTGGAGGACTGAGCTTTTTACCATGGAGGCACTGAAGATGGCATGGTTTACAACTACATATATTTATCTTTTATTCAAACAGGTGAACAGCCATCTACCAGTTTTTCCAGTTATTCCCATCTCTTGCATTCTGTGTGCCATGGCACCACAGTCACATTTGCCAAGTGCTTTGCAATATCTGTGTAAATCAGATTAATATTTTCTTCATTTTCTAGTTTCAACAATCCTTTCACATTGGTCAAGCAACTGAGAAAGGCAAGATCTTCCTGCCTTGAAACCATGCCGTCAAGGTTAAGTAGATTGCTTACCTCCAAAAATTCCATCAGCTTGCCTCTTGGGACTTTTTCTAAAATCTTAATGATATGCAATGTTAATAATAAGTTGATAGTTTTTGTGACTGCCTTGCTTCCACCTTTGCTTAGTGGGGTGATCAGAGTCAGTTTTAGACTCTCAGAAATGATGCCAGAATCTAGACTTTTTCTCTAGATGATATTTTGTACACATGCTAAAGGTGTCTTGCATTTCTTTGTGAAGTCTGAGTTCCAAAAGTCCAGGTCTTAGGCTGAGTGTATTGGCATGGAATCAACGGCACTCTCGAAATTTTGTGTTGAGGTGGTGATATCTGTACACTTGGTAGAATATTGTCAGGGAAGTCTGTTGAGTCATTTATCTTTAATGTGGCTCACTGAATACCAGTTCATACTGCCTTTTTATAATCTCACTCATCTCAAGCAGATGTCTGTAAAAATACCTTCGTCTGTTTCAAGTGCATCAATGAAGTTTGTGGCACTGGATTTGAATTATGCATATGAAAAAAAAGTGTATTGGGTTATTCCTTATTTCATTGAGGTCTTTTCATTCTTTTTCCAGTATTTCATATGACATTTTAGTTACTGGTCTATGTCCATTAATTCACTTATTATGTTTCCTTTCCTTTGCTCTGTGAGGTGTGGCTTCTTTAGCAGGTCTGCAATTCTTTTTTGCCTCCTGTAGAGTGCCTGTCTTCCTTGTTCTAACCTAGACCGTTTGTGCTTTCTTCTCCCTAGTACATGTCTGTTGCACATTTGGAGTACCATAGTGGTCCTGTCATTTACACATTCCCCCTCTGTTTTGGTACTTAGCAGGGTGTCCCAATGTGTCACAGATATCTCATTGATCACATCTTTCCACTTTATCAGCTTACAATCAAAAGAATCCCTGAAAACACCACCGTTATGTGTGTTCTAATAAGTTGGTTTACCCTCCAAACTTGTTTTAACTTCAATCGGGGTCTGATCAGAATATACAGTGTTTGAGATGGTAATATCAAACATCATGTCCATGATATTTGAAAAGATTAAGTCTAAAAGGTAATTTCCTCTGGTTGGTTTTGTTAATTGGTGGCTGAGGGAGAACATAATCTAAAAAACTTTTTTAAGGATGTTTGTCTAATCTACTTTCAATGTCAGCATTTTCAGCTACAATGTTATTTCATGCCTGTCTCTATTTCATGTTTGGTAGGCTGAAGTCTTCTAATACAAGTACATTATGGGTAGGGTTGCTGAAGAGGTCAGGACATGATTCTATGTATCTTATTTGTTCTGTTAACTCTTGAAACTTTGCAAATAGTTAGCTACAGATTAATGTAATGACCAAGTTTGGGTTTTCAACCTTAATAATGAGTACTTCTCCTATGTCACTGGAGAAGTTCAGGGGTTCAGCTGTTATAAGAGTATCTACTATATACAGTCCAACTCCTCCACGTGATCTAATCCTGTCACATGTGTACAGATTTTAGTTTGGGATCCACAAGTCACTATTCATATGATCTTTAGAGTGTGTCTCAGTTTGGGCCACAGATAATGTATTTGACTCATTTAGTAAGCCACTTATAAATGAATTTTATATGTTCTATGTGATTTAAGTCCCTGTAAGTTGGTTTATGTGAAGTACATTACCTGGCTTTTCTCTTTGCTGTTTTGAGGAATAATAAGTTCTGTTTTGCTGAATTTGATAAAGTCCTTTAAGTTCCCTTAACATTCTGAGGAGGAAAATCAGTGTCATATCTTCCTCTGGCAGTTCGATCCTGCCTCTGTTTATCCTTGTGTCTCTGACTGAAAAACGATGTAATGTGATGGGCACATGGAATATGTTGCATTGCCCCTGATATGCGGTGGTTCTCAGAGTACTCGTTCAAGCAGCACCTTAACTCTAGTCACTGTTTGGACAATTTTGGATGTGTGAAACTGCATCCTTCCCTATATTAGCATTTACCTTTCTTAAACCATTCCAAATATTTTCTGGGGTGTTCAAATTTACATTTTCCTCTGTACAAAAAGCTAGTCTTGCCATACATGCAACTTCCCTTATTGCAGTGTCTACAGACTTTGTTCAACCCGTGGATTTGTTGTTCATTTACTGTGTTGTATCTCACTCTCTCTGAATCTATGGCCAGGCCTGAGAAAGTTTCCTGGATTCCCCCCCCCCAAATTCCTAAGTCAGTGTCTCCCCTCCCCCAAATACCTAAGTCAGTGTCAGTGTCCCCATCTACATCCACATCTGTGCTAAAAATTTAGTGGTCTCCACTTTCTCTCCTTTCATATTCGAATCAGTGTCCCTGTCTCTTTTTCTTGCTGTTTACTGGATTCCACACTAACCATCTCCTTCCATTCTTAAATCAGCAACTCTGTCTCCTTCTAAGCTCATGTCTGTGGATGAAGTTTCCTGAACTCCACTTTCATTGCACAATTCCACAGTGGACTGTCCCCTACTGGTGTATCAGGGTCTCCTAGCTTTTCTAAAATACTCTCCACTACAGCATATGTTTCTGAGTTTTTATGTTTAAGCCTACAATGGGAGTGTTGTGTAACTTCTTCCACTATGACCTGGCACATTTCAAAAGACAGGTCTTTCACTTTCTCATAAATTCGTAAATACTTTTCCTCATTTTCTTTTTCCGTTTCTTTATTCTCTTTATATTTCAATTACAGCCCGGCTTTGGTGTGGACTTTTGTCCGTGACTGGAGCCTAGAGAGAGAGAGAGAGAGAGAGAGAGAGAGAGAGAGAGAGAGAGAGAGAGAGAGAGAGAGAGAGAGAGAGAGAG
>JAYMFT010087906.1:0-14103 GCA_038088735.1 Panulirus argus | reverse complement strand
TATATACTCGTTCGCAGCTTCCCACTTTAGCTAAGTAGCCTCAAATACTAACATCTACTCTTCTTGCCATAATTTACAATGCAACTAAATCGGAGCCCGGCATTCACAGCCAATTTCTGGTTTCCCTTGACGACTTCATGTGCCCAAGCCCAGTGACGGCATGCCTTCCTCTAATAAACCTCTCCAATTTGCCCTATCCCATGTACGCTCACAGGTAAATCAAGACACTTGTAAAAATATGGAAGGAAGGAATTACTTTTATTACTAGTGTATAAGAGTGGTGGATGACTGAAACAGACTGACCTGAGATCATGGTTAATGCAGACAGCATTACATAAATTCAAGACGTATGCTAAAGAGATGGGGCTCCACGAGTGTAAAACTTACACCAGGAAATTAGATAATTACATGTTCGGGCCTCGGCGCCTCAAAGCCTGTTTCACTCCAGCCTTCCTTCGCGTAAATTTTGCGATCAGGACAGAGACAAGCATACTAATAAGTTACAGTATGGCGTTGAAATCTCTAAACTGGCAACAACTAAGTTAACAATTTACCATTTAATAATACGACAAACGAGACTGGACTGAAACGTAGTCACATGGTAAGATTCATTAGTCTGGTCTTCCTTCCGACTACTCAGATCGATTATATATGAGAAAGCAATGATATGTGAAAGAAGCAAACTAAACAGTAATAAAGTAGCCACGAGGAAGGACAGAATCCAAGTACCGAATGACATCGTGCGTCAGGAACAAGACAAACCGTCAGTGACACAAACGACAGATGGACACTGTCAAACAATTAAGCAACCGTCCATCCTGTAGCCGGCAAGACCCCTGTCACGCGCTGCATCCAGCATGACCTTGGGGCACCGTCCAACAGTAGGTCAAACAGTCGTTCTGTTGGCAGGGTGGACGGCAGGTCAGGTTAGCAATAACACCGTGATTGATTTACACTTGCGACTTGCCTGCAAAATTTACAAATTTACTGATGTTTGATGTAGTCTATTGAGACAACACTTATCATACTACTCTGTATTGATTAATTTAAATGCCAAGAGCTTCAGGCTATCCCTAATTTCACAGACTACTTCCAAGAGAATTATATGAAACCTACAAAACGGAAATATTTAAATTAATAATAGCTTACCTTTCAATGATGGGCGTAATTTTCTATTCTAAAATCCAACAGCGTGCGATTTTAATTACAACACTATAATTCCGGCTAAACGTCATACATAAGTAACGTCCGTTATCATTACAATCACCAGAGAGTTATTCATCAATCACTATCACAGTTAACAATATTTTCAGAATTCGGTACTTGACTGTTAATAACAGTTGTTAACACTTTAGTCACTTATAGTCACACACGACCGGAATTAATCTCACCTTCACATCCGCCAACGGCAGGAGCCACACTGGCCCCTTCACTCGTACGTCAGTCTGTATCTCACGTGTGCCGACTCGAGTTGCCAATTTGCACTAAACCGCGTGTCACCCTTATGACCCTCACCTCTCGGATAAAGAGGTAATTAAAACCTCACTGGCAACGTGGGAGGAATTAAGGCCTACGGAAACACTCACTATTAAACTAACCCATCGCTAATCATTTGGAATATTCAGAAAACAATTAAGATGTTTGGTGTCGGATGTTCATGTACGAGTCGCGTGCTGAAGCAATCCTAGACAATAACAATGAGTAATACCATAAGCTTCAATCATTATCATTCATTATCGCATTTATTGACATTTAAGCTGATGGTTAATTCTGATGATCTCTGACACAACCCACATCAATAAGACTTCTGAGGTGCGCCCTAGATGTTCACAGCGAAACCTTTTAGGTATTATAATTTCATGATGGAACACGTCTTGTTGACATATGATTAATCTGTTGACATCTAATAGAAAAGAGTAAAAGTAATAGAGACAATTGTCTATATTAGCAAATACAATATTTAGCGGCAGTCTTTGCTGAAAACCTACGGATATTGCACACCTTGTTGAAACTTTACTGATGCCCAAATACCATTTATACAACTACATTGGTGAATACAAATTGTAGAAACTGTGTGACAAAGGGCGGCCATTATCTATAATATGGCTTACTGAAATGACTAGTTCACAACCCCGAAAAGGCCCAGTGCACATGGTGCATCACGATAACAAACTGTCAATTGCAATGATGAAAATGTGTTGGTAAAACACGGGGGTGAGTAAATAGAAAATAAAATCAAAAGAGTAGGCAGACATGGTCTGTGTGTGTCTTATCAGCTCAGACATAAATAAAATCAAAATACAGAAGGATGGCCAGTACAAACAATATTCGTGTCCTGAATAGTACATGTATTGCAGTAATGTTATACGAATCACTGTAAGACAGCACAGTACTAAGAAGTGGACGAGAGCTCATGGTAATCGAGACTGGTGATCGAGTAAGTGCCCTGATTTATGGAAAATATCAATTAATACGTTTGTTCTGTACAGTACTGGAAAAGGTAATCAAAATGCAGATGGGGATGATTATTCACAAGAGATTATTTGCGATACATGGGCTCTGTGAAAGGTCGTGTGTGACAAATCTGACTTCTGTGACAAGGGCAGCTTAGATTTAGAAATTAGTAATTAATGGGTCGATTGTATGTTCCTTCACTGTCAGTACGCATTCGATACTGTACCACGTAAACGTATAGAAGGCCAATAAAGAAACTGTATTTTCAGCCAGGCATAAGGTGGATAGAAAACTAACTTGCAAAGTCAAGGGACATCTTTTTTCATACTCATTCCCTGTTTACCGAGTAGCAATGTATTGCCAGGAACAAAGGAAGGACAGCTTCATTTACTCGCATCTACTTTTACCTGTCATGTATAATTACAACAAAACCAGAGCCAATTATCCGCTACCAATCCACACTTACCTTCCTGTTGTTTCCCATTATCACAACAACTATTCATATAAATAAATTTACATATGTTTGGCGTACTCAGGATTAGCCAGTCTTGTAAATGGTGTTTTTATCCAATATTAGGAAAAGTTGTCTTACATAAGAAATGGTTTTTATATTTTGGAGGCTAACATAAATCAATTGTACACAAAAAGGTTAAAGAAAGAGGTATGACAAGGGTATGAATTAAGCGAGAAAACATGGTAAATAAAACTCTAGCGTAGCTTCAAAATTATTGTGTTTCATGATTTATTGAGAGCAAAAAAGGAGTTAACTAGCATAGGTAAAACAGACATGAATATTTTAATGCATCTGAGCTTTGTACCAAACTGACAACCCATAGAAACTGGAGGGAATTGTTGCAAGCGCCATGAGCATTCGCCTCCCTGCCTGGCGCAAGATCATTCCTCACCATGGCATTATCTTAAGAACAATGCATATGCATTTCGAATCTTGAAGTGTTCCTGGATATTCATACCCTACCTAACCTCAGCTCAAAGAAGACTAATGAACTTTCTGAAATCAAACTACACAATATACTAAACTTTACTTTTCTTTTAAAAATCAAAATGGTTCTTCTTTGTCACTGGAGTTGGTTATTCATACCAAGGGAAATAACAATAAAAGTTCATGACCTGTTCACAGCTGGCCATGCACTACCTGTATACTCTACATTACTTTAGACCCAACAGCCAAACAAAATGGAATTCATTACATTTAGATAAATGCATACTTTTACTCACTGGCAACGAATCAGTTTTTAAGAATGAAAATTACAATGTTTCCATAAAAGAAGATTAACATATTGCATATGGAGAAAAAAATATTTGACTTATTTCCTGTTTACATGCTATGATATATGAAAGTGCCTGAATGCAGGAGTGTTGACTGATGGGATGATGAAAATGACTCATTGAAAAATATGTGAGCAGCAAGGGGGTTTTAGGAAAGGTAGGGGGTGTGTACACCAGATATTTACAGCGAGAATGACTGTGGACTGTTAGCAGTAGCGGTGTAGTGAGCCAGCACTTCAGTGGTTATCACGCTGAACTCCTCTGACTCAGGTAACTGTATTTTAATTCTGTCTCATCCACACATGGACGGCTAGCATTCTGTCTACAAACAATCTCTCCTTGTCACATGTAACATGTGACAATACTTCACTCACACAACTCATTCTTCCTAACTTTAGATTTTCCTGCAGTGAGTGCTATGGGCTAGCCCTGTCTTTTGACAAAAGGTTGGAGCAATGGATAAAGTATAGGTAGGAACATCAGGAAGAAGTATTAGGTAGCAGTAGGTAGGAAAATAGGTGGAAGCATTACGTAGAAGTAATAGGTTGGAACATTAGGTAGAAGTAATATGTTGGAACATTAAATAGGAACATTAGGTAGACTCATTAGGTAGTAGTAGTCGGTAGGAACATTAGGCAGGAGCCTCTGGAAAAAGAGTGCTAGAATTGCCCTCTGCAGTGGCCTGTTAAAGGTGAGGCACTAAAGGCTAAGAAGTGGCACTGGAGTTCACCAGTTATGAAGATTCTTTTGCTGTGGCAACCCCCTTGAGAGAGTTCCTGGAGTGAACTGGCATTAAAGAGAGACAGACAGATGACTGTAGAAAAGTATCTGGCAAAAGGTGAGAAGCTGTATGTAGCTTTTATGGAGTTGGAGAAAGTGTATGACAGTGTCGTGTGGAATGTTTCAGGGTATGAGTTAAGGATAAATGGGGTATGGCAACAGCTGCTGGATGGTTTCAAAGCCTTCTTTAGAGGAGCAAACGCATGTGTAAGAGTGGCAAGAGAGTTGAGAGAAAGTTTTGGTGTACAAGGGTGTGAGGTAGGGCTATGTGATACTATGGCTTTTTAACATACATATTGATGGAGTAATAAGATGGATGAAAGCAAAACTAGGGAAAAAGGGTGTAGAGATAGAGTGTGGTGGTGATGTCTGTTGGCTAGTGACAAGCATGGTTATGGATGATCCTTGTTTGATGAGAGTGAAGAGGAGCTGCAGATGGTTTTAAATGTGTTTTATGATATATGTAAAGGTAGGCAATGAAGGTAAATAAGAGTAAAAGTAAAATAATGGTGTTTGGAAGGAAACAGAGGGAAAGTATATATTTTTAAAGCCCTACATAGTGAGAGAGGAAAGTTTTCTACATTGTGTCATAGATATAGGGGGGGGGGGGAAGATTGGAAGAGGTGAGAGAATTAATGTATTAGGGAGCTATCTTAGGTAGGTTTGGTGATATGGAAGGAGAGAAAAGGGAGAGAGAATTACAGTGCTGAAGAGTCATTGGGTCCCTACATAGAATAATGAAAAAAAGATGTGTAAGTATGGAAGTGAGGAAAATATTTGGGGCCAGCATAGTCCTCCCAACCCTGACCCATGCACCAAAAACATGGACAGTGGATGAGTCACAAAGTTCTAGAATCCAGGCTGTGGAAATGAGATATTTGAGAGGAGCATAGCATGACTTGATGGAATGAAGAAAGTAATAAGGGTGTGTATGAGAGATTTGGTATGGCAGGAATGCAAAGGTAATGAATTGTGGAGTGACAGACTGGGTGAAATGTAATACTTTAACAGACAGCCTGAAAAACTGTTATAACTTGAAAATGAGAGAAAATACTGAACTTTGAAATTTAGAAATGACTTTAAAGAGGCAATACAATATACAAAAACAATGAGAAAATCTATAAAATTCATACAGAGAAATAAAAAAAAAAGTATATTGGGATGTGCTGACATAAAGTGTAGTTTCATTTGAATCTAAAAACCATAACCCACCTTCATACCCTGTATGTAAATTCTAGCTGATGGCGAAAGGAACTGATGAATAATGAAGTTTATATGGCAGCCATGTTTGAGTATCTTAAACATGGCACACTTTCATTATCACTACATATCAAATGCTCAAAACTTTGCTCCTGTTTGGAATAAGATAAATTTTATGACAAGAAATTCTGTGAAATTTTCATTATGAACTACTGATTCAGTTACCCACAAACCTAACATTTGCTCACGTGATATTTCAAATGGATACCATTTAAAATATATCTCAATGAGAGGAAATGAGTCTACAATACACATTTGACTTTATGGATCACTTGCGAAATATCTCTTTACCCAGTTTCCATGTTATCAAATGTATCTATATAATCAATGGTCACTTAGGGATCAATACACCAGGAATTCTGAAATAATCATTAGACAGAAGTTTTTACAATCACTGAAAATTCCTGCAAACAACTGCTTAAAAGAGCAGTAACTGATCTATAATCCTATGTATATATAATTTTGTCAAATTGCTTTCTTTCCATATGGTGAATTGAGTCATGTCTAGAGATTATGCCTTGAATTTCAGGAAGAAGTAAAGTATCATTTGGATGAAAACATATAAAAATATGTTAAATATGATGAGACCAGACAATGCACATATCAAAGACAATGATATCAGAGAAATAGATTTATAAAATACAGTGAGACCTGAGAAATGGATGTATCAAAGATAATAAGACCAGAGATATGTATGAATTTATCAATCTAAGACTCAAGAAATTAGTTTATGTGTATTAAATTAATATTGACTGAAGAAATACTGTACATGTAGCAAAAACTGTGAGATGATAAAAATACAAGTATTCAACACGAGACCAAAGAAATATTCAAATGTAATATCAAACTGAAAACTCACATTTTAATTATTCCAAAACTGGATAAATACATGATATAAAGAGGGTAAATAAACAGTTTAGTAACACATGAACCAAAACATATTAGCATTAAGTAGATATGAACATGTACTCAAATTGATCTTCTGACAACTAACATTCACATACAGCACTAAGAAACACTATAAAACTGACTCCTGAGGATAAAAGAACTTAAGATATAAATTCTTAAAAAACTAATGAAAGATACTACAAAAATCAAATACGATCTACATTCACAAATACTGCAACCAAGTCTCTTTTTGGTATTTTATCTTTTGGTGTAATTTTATGTACAGTACAATACCTCTGTATGAAAAGCATCATATCCTTTTAAAACTGAACATTTTTGTAAGTTGAAATACCATACTGAAGAAAGCAAGCCTGAAAAATTATCATAAAGAGATTACCATCATTCCTCATGAAAATATACATGAAGAAATGGATAACAAGATATGCTTCTGTACATAGTAAAACATAAACACTAGTGCTATATTGGGAGTCTGAGAATCATTCTAAATGAAAGATTAAACAACTATGAAAACAAAAAATTATCGCATGAAATAGAAAGTTTTAATAAGGAAAGAATGAAACATGCTTATTTCACATGCAGCAAAATGGTGATAATCATTTTTATGATATAATTTCTAAGTTCTATACAATATTAATTTCTCATACAAAAAACAAAGACTTTAATGTCTTCAGGCATCTTTAATTAAAGCATCCCAAACTTTACAATGTTATCAGGGTACAGCATCTGATTTACAAATCCTAATGATAAAACAATCAAAACAATTATTAAGTGCTTCAATGAGGCCTCTTTTTTTTCATATATATCACAGCAAGCATTAATGATATACCAAAAATTTTCCTAATAATGGACCACTTCCTTTCAGTACTACTCTACCAAGGAGCTGGGTACAGTCCTACTCTCTGGCAGAGGTGGCAGGATGTTATTCACTGTGGTATGCTCAGGGTTGGTCACTCACGTCATCTTATGGGTCTGGACTACCCAGTTCTTCATCATGAATGGGAAGCAGAAACCAGCTCAATTAAATACTAGTAATAAAAGCTAAGCATCACACAAAATAAGAAATTAATCTAAAAGAAAAATATCTCGTGTGATAAAAATGCATCTCCTAAATACTCTGATTAAAAAGCTCTGATAATTTTTTCTATTGCAACTACCAAAATCACAAAAAATAAAAAAAATGAACTAATGTGATTACATGCAAAAAAGAGGTGAACGTGAAGTCAACTGACAGAACAACGTGTGACTTAATGACAATATCAGACCATATTTCTGCAGCAAAATTGTACTGAAATGATAGTACAACCAACATGAGGCTAATCTTTTATTCATATATATCATTTCTGACAGGTTCTATTGATCTTTTTCAATGAATTTCTTCTTAAGGGATCAGTGATGCCAAACATATTTTGAGCATACACACAAAGAAGTAAATCCATAAAAGGTTCTAGCTAGATTAATATGAAGCATGCTGACATATGACCTGAAACTATACATCAGAGCAAAAATTGTAGTCACATGTCCCTTTTTATTTTCTCTCAACAATTAGGTGCCCACAAACCCAAGTTCAGTGTTACTATAAACATTATCTGAGAAAAATATCATTTAAATATCTTTTAAGTGGATATCAGACAAAGAAAAGATGTGCAAGGGCCAATAACCACCTTCACATCTAAATAAAATTCTGAATAACTCATGCATTCACTCACAGACATAACATACATTCAAAAACACACCATAGCACAGCATAAAAAGAATATAACAGTTGACACCACAGACAACCAAGAGTACAAGACTGGAACACCAGGCTAAACAATTTAAATCCAATAGTACTTATTACACAGATATCTAAAGACTCGAAAATCATGACAGCACAATCATATAGCTATATAATGCAACAGTTTGGGCTGTGGTGTCTTTCTCTTATTGCCATATTGTCTACAAAAATATATTCTTTATTATACATATGATTTGGCATCACTCTGATAAAGCTACTACTGTGCACTCTAGAACAGCTGTTTAGCATGACCAATGCAGTTTAAAACAGTGGCTTTATAGTAAGTCCAAAAACTGTACAGTGCTAAGCCAAGCTCATAACTGCAAGATGCCATGCTAAGTTTTGCTACTATACAATGCACAGCTTAGTACAGGCAATGTAAAATGTAGAGCCTTACATTCTGACTGCATTGTCTAATTTCAAAACTGTGCAGTGAACAGCCTAATTCTGTACCTGTACAATGAAGAGCTTACACAGCTACTGTAGAACCTTACACAGTAACTATACTTATACAGTGCAGGGCCTAGGTGAGCAGCTTTTCATGAGCAATACAATTTGTCTGGACACTGTATATGCACCATTGAGACCTTTTTCAGCAGCTAAATATCCAATGGGCAAAACTGCAATTAATCTATCTCATAACAAAAAATTAGCAGAAATCAGGAGATCTGCAACAGGTATTTTGTTAAGACTATGATACTGCTTATCTGCCTACTTAAACATAACCTTTCACAGACGGTTAAAAGTTTTTGTGTGTTTACACTTAGGGTCTCCGGAATGAGTGTGCAGGCTTGTGCAAGATATGTTTGTATAATGATTTCTGAGAACAATAATGACTTTCTTTCTAGTTCTTGATGAAAGATTAAATTTCTGAGTAGATTGCTCCACCTATTTTTTAAATAATGCCTATGAAAAAAACCTTCAGCTTGCATCCTTAAAATAAAGCATCAAACTTCATCAAACTGTCACTTATTTAGAATATTAATATGCCTACAGCAAGGTTTAAATGAGAAAAGATCATCCCTGATAGGTGTGATCATCGACCAATAAGTGCATGAGGAATAATTCTATACTCTGAGTGCAGTAATTAAGGACCATGACCAAAAATCTTTACATGAGAGAGGTGCTCAAAAAATTATACAACAAACACTCACCATACACAAGAAAACATCCAAAAGCATACTGTTATACTCACTGGTATTTTGCAGAGAGTTTGATAGGCATGAAAATATAACAAGCTACAAGTTATGTGCAATGTGATACAATCGCATATACGGAAAAACTGTAAAATTCTTCTAAATATTTTCAGAGATTTCTAACAAAAGTAAGTAATTGCATGGAAGGATAATATTTTTCTTTAAAGATTTGGGTAAAAACTCCTCCAAAAAAACTAAACATTTACCTAAATAAACAAAAAGCACCATTTTCCATCACAGACTTTTATAAAACCAATTAAACAAAGTGTACTGGTTACAAACAAAAGTTGGAAAATATCCGAAAACAGTTATCCCAACAAATATGTATTGAAAAAGAAATTTGGTGTACTAGTATATCACTTAAAGAGTAACGTTAAGAATTTAAAAAGCCATGCACTCAGTCTGGAGGCCCTTTACAGGGCATTGGATGGCCGGCAAACTTTAATCTGGAAACCTCTACCCTCCTGACTTGCCAAAAACACTTAAATGTTCCCTAAAAGCAGCCACAAAATGACTCACTTTTCTGTTGAAACATTGTGTAGCAGCAACAATGATCCCCTTTTAACAATACTATGTCTCACATGATGAGCTTTCTCTAACTGATGGAAGAAATATACAATTCTATTAGCAAAACATGAAATAATTGCATAGTGCTTTTACAAAACCCTTGAGCTATAGTAAATTGGATGAGTGAAAGTCACTCCCACAAGACTCAACAATCCTTTAGAATCAATGAATGCTAAAGTTAAAGACCAGATGACCGTTACAGCTGTAAGGGAACCAGGTATTCAGGTAATCTCTACAACTACCAGTGGGGGTCAGGTGATCTCTAAAACTACTACATGAAACCAGGTGACTTCTACAGTTTCTGTGGAACACCCAGACACCTCTACAGCTCCTGTTGAAGGCCAGACGACCTCTTAAGTGGCTAATGAAGGTAATATTACCTTCAAGGGCACTACTGGAGGCCAGCTTTCCAACAATTGATGCTGGAGGCAAGGAACCATACAACTTGTGTTGAAGACTAGCTAACCTATAATTACTGTTGGAGGGCACAACTATGGCCAGAAAGAGATGATCTTCAGCTCCTGTCAGTGGAACTTGATATTCTATTACTGTTCATGGAGTTTGGTCTATACCTGTTGATGACTGAACTTTGATTTAGTTTAAGATGATGGAACTTGGTCTTCACCTGCTTTTGATAAAATTTGTCTTTAGCTGGAATTGACTGAGTGTGGTCTTCAGCAGCCTCTGATGGGATTTGGGATGCTGTAACCAGTAGCATTTTATTCTCTGCTGTATCAGGTAAAATCTGTATCTATGAGTAGGGGATACGGAATCTTCAGATGCTAGTTACATATGCCCTAAGATGCATGCTGTTGGTAAAATGTGACCTATATCTCTTGAAGATACCTGGTCTTTAACTACAGAAAAGTTAAGTTGTTATTTTGTTGTTGTGAGAGGAACTTGGTTTAAAACTCTTGACAAAAGTCCTTAGCTGCTACAGAGACTTTATCTTCAGTTATCAATGAATACATGGTTGTCAGATGTTGACTGAACCTGAACTTTAGCTAACGTCAGAAATTAGTTTTAGGAGTAACTTGTAAAAGCTGGTCTTCAACTAATGATAATCAGATTCATTGTCAGCTGTGGATATTGGTCCTAAATTACTAGTTAAATTTTAGATGGTAGTGGTTATCAATGAAAAATTGGTCTTCATTAATTGGGAAAAATTGATCTTCAGCTTTGAAGAAGCTACTGATATAACTCAAACCAGAAATCATTATGAAATATGCTTGAAGCTTGTGTTCTCTGCAGATGATGCTATATATCAAGATATTCATTATGCTGTCATGGCCACCAAGATGTATAAAAAGGTGGCTACAAGGTCAGATGGTGATGGTCTGTGATGATCAGTTGCAATCATATTCATTTACCTCAGAGTCTGACCCTATTTCAGTACAATGTAATGTGCTTGTCCTGTTTTACTATCTGGCTTATATGGTAGTACATATTTACTTTCATATTTCATTCTACTCAAAACTCTTATTCTTGGGCATATGGAAAGTAGAAACTGGGATGATTTAGTTAAGAAGCTAGAGTAAACATATTTCAGTGATATTCCCTCTTCCCAGAATCATTTGGAGGTTCTTTCTGCTACATGGATCAGATGATTATGGGAACCAAAACAGAACCTCAGAGCTTCTGCCAAGTCTTGTGGTATAATATTGTACTAACAATGTTATAATATATAATATTTAGCTCTCTACTATATAAGCAATTCACACCACTGAATACATTATATAAAAGTCTGGCCCACCACATGTTGTTTACAGCATAATATACAAACACAAACAAGTTATTATTGCAATAATGTGATCAGAATTTTAAGATACAAACATGATAAGAAGCTGAAGAAACACTAAAGTCAGAGGTAAATGCACCTGGTGCTTTGTGAGGCCAAGAAAGGTGGCAGCACTGGCTTAGCACTCAAAGTGATACTGCTGAAGTTGAACAGCAACTGGAATTGCTCAAGAATCTTAACGAAAATCTGCTGCAAGAGTGAATACCATGGAAGTGTTGACACAGCAATCACATACAGAAGGGTCCTGTCTGTACTGATGAACACAGTAGTTGTATAGCAAACTGTTCAAGTTCACTAGCAGTCCTGCCCTTGGTTCACTAACACTGTCCTGTCTTTATGTACTTTACCATAATGGGCCTATAATTCCACACTGTAATCCACTCTCACTACAAAGTACTGCATAGCATATTCCAAGTCTTAAATGAAATTGCAAACACATGGATTGAATTTGATTTGTCTGCTATCTAGTTTACTCAGTCTCCAGGAACTGTTACTTTTAGCCAGTCATATCACTTTCTGCCTTAACCACTGGTGACCGTAGAAGCAGCGGGGTTGTCCAGTTCCTAGCGGATGCCCTGTAAAATCAACAAATTTACTCTTATCTTGTTTCAGTATACCCACACTTAAAGCCAAGTAAGTAAGAAGAGCTGAGATGTGACTATTAGAAAGGGAGCCATGGAAGAGGCAAAACCAGCAAGTGAAGGATCATGGGCACATCACGATTGTAACTGGGTCACGTCCATGGTTGGCCCCGCCTACCAGCATGACCATTCTGTGTCAAATGGTTTGTGTTTGACCAATGGGAGCTGCGTGAGTCTCTGGGCGGATAACGCGTCGTTGTAAGTGGGCGGTCGTTGTGAGCCTGGCTGATATGGTTGGTTCTGATTGGGTGGTTTTGAGGGGTGGGCGGTGTGTGTGGCGGCGTGTGGAACACTTCCTGGCAGGTGTTGGGGTGCTGCCGCTGGGGCGAGGAAACCTCCAGAAGGCGGTGCGTAGGGTGCTGTAAAGATACACCATCAAGCTACCAGGAAAAGCAATTAAAGGCGTGAACTGTATTAAAGCTATGGTGTGGAGAACAGCTGAGAGATAACATTCTACTAGATGTAAAGGTCTAATAGTTACGGTGACCACAAGTTTGGCACATTACTAATGAACACTACATTGATTAATCCAGTGATTCTCTAAATACTGACAGCTTGGGAAGTGTTCCAATATTCAACTTTAAAACAGCTTGCTGGTAATCTACTTATGAATGCAATGCAGGGTTTTCCCTACCTTGTTTTAACCAAGAGGGCAAGACTGAAATCTGAAGAGGCTTTAAGTTCATGAGAAAAGTGCAGTGTGCTACAAGTGAGGTCCAAGGGCATGCTATACCAATAAGGTTTTGAAATTTAGCTATAAATGATGTGCTGCTGTGCATTCTGAGCATAAAATTCGAATGCTGTAAAAACTGATTTCCTGTATAATACTGCTTATTTCTTAAACTTTTTCAGAAATAATGACTCTGAAACAACCTAAAAAGTGCTGAACGCTATAATATAATCAGTTGGGAAAACACTACATTATAATTTCCAAAAAACAAAAACAAGTTTTGTTGAGTAGCCAAGTTTACCAACTTGGTGCAATACAATAAAGTGCTCATATTATCTAATTCAGCTGTTCCTTGTTTTCATTATATCAAGAACTGTGCTGTATGAGATTTAAAGTTATATAAGCACACAATGGGTGAAATACAGCAAAATCTTGGAGAATAAAAATGATGGAAATGTAAAGAAATGTGGAATGAAGGGGAGGAAGAAAAAAAAGTATGGATGAAATAGATGACGAGGAAAGGAGAGAGAGAGAAGACAAATTGGTACATGAATGGTATGAAGAGGATTAGAAAAAAGAGGAAGGTTGAAATGTAGGCCAAGAGATTAGGGGGTGAAAAATCATAACATGACTTACTACCTATGAGAACCTATGACAAGAGTTTGTCAAAAGGCAGGACTAATACATACCACTGCTGCGTCACATGATTATTGTGTGGCCATCGGCAACTCAAGGGTGTGCCGTTTTGATAACTGCTTCTTTCCCTA
>JAYMFT010087905.1:0-28353 GCA_038088735.1 Panulirus argus | reverse complement strand
AACTCGTCCCTCAACCCTGCTGAACCTAATAACCTTGCTTTTATTCACATTTACTCTCAACTTTCTCCTTTCACACAATTTTCCAAACTCAGTCACCAACATGTGCAGTTTCTCATTCGAACCAGCCACCAGTGCTATATAATCAGTGAACAACAATTGATACTTCCCTGGCCCTCTCATCCCCAACAACCTGCATACTCACCCCTCTCTGCAAAACTCTTGCATTTACCTCCCTGACCACCCCATCCATAAACAAATTAATCAACCATAGGGACATCACACATACCTACCGCAGACCAACCTTCCCTGGGAACCAACCACTCTCCTCTTTTCCTACTCGTAAACATGAATTACACCCTTGGTACAAACTTTTTACTGCTTCTAGCAGCTTACCTCCCACACTATATATTCTTAAGACCTTCCATAAAACATCTCTATCAACTATATCATATGCCTTCTCCAGATCTATAAATGCTACATAAAAATCCATCTGTTTTTCTAAGTATTTCTCACATAAATTCTTCAAAGTAAACACCTGATCCACACATCCTCTAGTACTTCTAAAACCACAATGCTCCTCCCCAATCTGATGCTCTGTACATGCCTTCACCCTCTCAGTCAATACCCTCCCAATAAGTTTTCCAAGAATACTCATCAATACTCATCTGTAGTTCGAACACTCACCTTTATCCCCTTTTCCTTTGTACAATGGCACTATACACGCATTCTGTCAATCATCAGGCACTTCACTATGATCCATACATATAATGAATATTCTTACCAACCAATCAACAACATAGTCACCCCCTTTCTTTATAAATTCAACTGCAGTACCATCCAATCCTGCCACCTTGCTGGATTTCATCTTCCACAAGGCTTTCATCACCTCCTCTCTCCCCACCAAACAATTCTCCCTGACTCTCTAACTATGACACCACCCTAACCAATACACCTTACATCTGCCACTCTATCATCAAACACATTCAACAATCCTTCAAAATACTCACTCCATCACTACCTGTTATCACATACCCCCTTGCCGCCCCAACAGTCAAACTAGGTGTTCATTCTCCCCTCGGGGTTAGTCGATAAATGGGTACCTGGCTTAATTTGCGGTAGGAGAGTAAATGTGTGTGTGTGTGTGTGTGTTTGTGTGTGTGTGTGTTCACATATGGGTGGAAACACTATACCTATACAAGTTTAACAGACGAAACAACACAAATATAAAATTCTTTCCGCGAAACATACACACACACACACACACACACACACACACCACACATAGTTTTAATTATAATCAAAACGCACCACTTTGGCAGATGAACAAGTAAAATCTCCTCAGGTTGAAGGAAAATTTACTTTAGTAATTTTTCAATAGCTGCTGTTAGTATTATTTTAGGGAATAACTTAAGACCCATAGCCTTGCCTGAACCAGAAATGAATAGTATGAACTCAGTTAAAGGAATATCCCAAACTAAGTCAAAACAAGATCGGCGGAGAGAGGACTAGAGATAAAAGTAAAAAATTACAAAAAGGTTAGACATGAAACACCAAACAGCATATGCTTGGGGATGCTGTAGGAACTTGTGAGGGAACAAAATAAGAGGATAACACATACAGATAGAGTTAAGGAAATTGAAAAAGCATTTCAAGGACCATAAAGGAGTCATGAGACTAGAGAGGAACAGCAACAGTTTAGGGGAAGGGTGTCCAGGAGACACCAAATCAGAAGGAAGTGGATGAAACCAACAGGAAGAAGGTGAAGTCTGATGTGTCTTCTTTTGGTGTACAAGAGGCAGTGCAATCAGCAGAAAAAAATTTTAACAATATTGGCCAAGAAATTTCTGGAGCATTATCGGGAGACTTTCAAACAGAGGAAAGGACAAAAAAGCACAATGAATCCACTGTAATACTATCGAAAACTGTTCAGGTACAGAAAAGAGCAAAAACATACATACAGAGATTGATGAAAGTAGGAGGAAAGGGAAAACTAGGGGCAAATTAAGAATCAAATCAACAGTGCGTTGAGTGAGGAATACAGGAAATTGAGCACTGTTGAAAAAGTAACATGCGCTTGTACAGATAAAGCAATCAGTTAAGTTCATATGCTGGTTGATGGAAGGTTCAGAAAAGCACAAAGAATACAGGACAGTGATTAATAGTGATTAATAGCCAAAGGAGAGATTAAAGAGAAAGTTGAAGACACAGAGGTTGGTACTACTACACTGAGGGATCTAGATGAAAATTGGGTGGCACCGAAGTCAAAAAATAGAATAGGAAAGCAGGAGACTGGTAGTCGTAAATCACTGATCCTTTTGGATTGGAAGATCATACTCCAGATGAGGAAGGAGAAAAGGAGGATATGCGTATTCAAAGGATTGCTGGAGGCTATGGGACGAAAGGAGAAGAATAGGAGGTCACGTAAGGTTACGTTTGACTTGGAGTCACCAAGCCAAGAAGTATCTAGAAAAGCTAAGAATCTTAAAAAAAAATAATGTGGAATTCAAGAGATATTCATCAAATGTGATAAATCTATGGAAGAGAGGGAGAACAGTAAAGAGTACAGTCAGAAGACAAAAAAAAAAAAAGCCACACATGTCAAAAGCATGGGGCATCCCCGCTAGAATTGCAGAGAGGGCAGGAAAATCCAAAACTATTCCATAAATTCATCCGGAGCCTGTTGTCAGTTCAGGATCAGCTAATCAGGATAAGGGATTCAGAGGGAAATATTGTTGAGGATGATGCAAGAATAAATATGTGAGGAACTGAACAGCAAGTTCAAAAATGTTTAACAGTGGAAGACACTTTAGCCCCAACACCACTGAGATGTAATGGGGAAAGGTTTTGGAAATCGTTAAGATATCTAAAAAAAAAAAAGATATTAGCAATACTAAATCGCCTTGATCAATGCAAGGCTCATATTTTTAATGAAATTTCATCTTATATGCTAAAGAAGGGTGCCAATGTGCTTAATAGACCACTTAAGGATGTTGCTGAGGGGAGGCATAGTGCCAAGGGAATAGAAAAGGGCAAACGTCATACCTGTATATAAAAAAAGGAGACCGGAACAGGCGTTGAACTACAGACCGGTCTCTCTAACGAGAGTGGTGTGTAAGGTTCTGGAAAATATAAAAAAGCAAGTGGATGACATTCTGCAGAGGAGAAATTTCCTCATGAGAGAAATCATGGATTTAGAGAAAAGAGTTCATAGGTAAATAGCCTCTTAGAGCTTTACGAGAGAATGACCTTAGTCCGGGACAAAAGCGAAGGCTGGATGGATTGTCTGGAACTGGACCACCAAAAAGCTTTTGACACCATAACATATAAGAGACTGATTATGAAGCTGGATCACCAAGCAGGAATATGAGGGAAACTTCGTTGAAGAGAAGATTATCTCAGTGGAGGGGACAAAGGCCGCATGTCAGAGGAACCTTTTCCTAATGGGTTGAGATCAGCGGAGTGCCACAAAGTTCAGCTCTGGGACCGTTATTCTCTTTATCTGTATTAACGACTTGCCTAGAGGTATCGAATCCGACCTGAATATGTTTGCAGATGATGCAAAGGTCATGAAGTTAAAAGCATGGAGGATTGCATCTGCTTACAAGGGGCCTTAAGGAGGCTCCAAAGTTGATTTGAAACGTTGATTATGATATTGAACCTTAGCAAATGTAAGTGATGAGGATGAGACAAAGTTTAATGATACTGTGTGTGAGAGGGACTTTGGAGTGTGAATCTTTCCTAACCTGTCGCCAGAGTCTCATATTAAGAGAATAGCAAAGGAGAGACACTGTTTGCTGGCAGTCATCAGATTAGCTTTCAAGTACATGGACAAAAAGATACTTAGCAAGCAATCTATATCCTACATAAGGCCAAAACTAAAATATCCTGCACAGGTTTGGTCACCGCACCTAAAGAAGCACAAATATCTCAGAGGAGGGCAACAAAGATGGTACCAGAATTAAGAGAGCTGAGCTACATGGAAATGTTGAGGGGCTTTAAATTTTCCCACCCTGAAAGAGAGAAGACTGTTGGGGGTGATCTGATCACAACCTTTAGATTTTTTTTAGAGATCGACGAAGTGGACGGTGAACAGAATTCTGAGAAATAAAGGGATAGAGCATCCAGACGACATAACATGAAATTAAGAAACTTCACGATAAGGATGCAAAAAAGAAATACTATTATGGAATAAGAATGGTGAATGAATGGAACACATTGACAGGGATTATGGTCGATGCAGACAGTAATCATAAATTTGAGAGGTTATAAGATGATAAGGTCTTTAAAAATGGGGTTCCACGGGTGTAAAGCTCCCTCCCTGTACAATACAAATGCGTAATTACCAGAAATCCATCATAAGTGCAATTGGTTATTTGCTTATGTGACTTGGATGCATTTGTCATTGCAACTAATGCACCTTGGAGAGGTACTTCCAATCCGGGAGGAATGGCACCACTGAGCCATAATATGGCTGGTATCATTCTACTGCAAGGCAACTATGGAACCTACACCTTTACAATCAGAGCAATTATTAAAAACTGAAGAATTTTGAACATGCAGGTAAGACAGTGGGTGACATAGTTAATGACCGTGTTGATGATAACACATTGAAGAACAAACCGTGGAGAAGGACATGACATGGAGAGAGAGACACCTATGTACGAGGAGGCCAATAAATACGTGCTTCAGAATGATAAGTGTGATGACAGGGATTAGTTGCTCCGCGTCAAAGAGTTCACATGGTAAATCTATCAGGGCATGGTTCTTGCTACCCTCAATGCCATAAGAGTGTTGTGATAGTTTGGGAAATGACGTTGGACTCATCTATAGACGCTGGGAAAAGTGCATTGTCCCAGCGAGAAACACGTAGAAAAAATATTTTCATACGACTTTAACTGCTCAAGTCTCAAGGGTGATCTCAACCAGAAGATGTATATTAAATGTTGATTACTATCTGCCTCTGTCACATTGCTTAATTAACAGTAATCAAAGTATTGCTAAACACAGAATTCATCATCTTTCGTCACTGCACATATTACCACTTATAAACTGTACACAGTTGGGCTAACTACTGGAAGTAAAAGGGAACTAATGTGTGTGCTTCTGCATATAATGGACAAATACGGAGGCGGTAAAATGGCATCATGAAGATAATGTTTACACGGAGGTGTAGTTTGCACCTGTATTTGAGTCTCTTGTCTGGGAAGAAGAATGAACTATATGTTATGCGTATTATGTTTAGACTGTGAAGAGTTTCTGAATAAATTGCACGAGTATATCAGAATTTTGTTCTCATTTAAAACTTTCATGTTATATAACTTTTTCGGCTGTGCGCCTTCCCCCTTGGTAACTATGACTTATGCCGGTAACCCCGGCAAATAAATTGTGCACCCCAGATGTTCATCATGTTAGATAAGTGTTCCACATTTCATGACATTCCCTCACCCTCTCGAGTGTTACATAATAATTACATGACTCCAAAGTCCAAGAGTCTAGAACTCTCTCCCTGCGCAGCGTTTACAATAAATAGGTCATTACATACGAGACTTTCGCTTTTCGCATTACATTCATCGCACTCCTTTTTTGTAATTTAATCAAACGATTAAGAGAAACTGTAATACCTGAAAACGAAAACTGTCATGCAAAAATGATATATATATGAAAAACCTACATATTTTGTTTTCTAGAAATCTTGTAACACATGATAAGCATGAAATCACAAATTATAAATTTCATCCTATAAAGAAATGTTTGTTTTGGTATCTTAGGATCGGCCGTCGCTATTTCGACAGGAGGTGAAGTGCAACTCATCATTAGAAGTGATACAATTCCACCTATATATCACGTTGTATAAAGCAAGATCCGTTTCCAGTGAAACATGCTGTAAAGCGCAACCTCTTTTGATGTAACTGAAACACGATATTATTCATGTACTTTACCGTAAAGTAAACTAGTTTATTGTGGACGATAAGTGTGATTGCGGTGAATGCTGGCTTGGAGAAAAATGATAAATCTAAAGCGAATGAAACAGATTTGTTCTCCTTATATTAGGATACAGGTAAGGATGTTGCTTTTACTTCCATTGATATATATAGATATATATGTGTGTGTGTGTTCTACCAACTTGTTGAGGTTAAATAGTAATTTTACTTCTTGATCTTGTTGACAAGAGATGTGCTGAAAATCGTTATATAACTGATACACCGTAGTTTATGAGCTAATACAACTGGTGGTAATTTTTCCACAGACATTGCAAAGGACTTACATTATACAGGAAAATATGGGAAAGTATTACAAAACAAATGTAATACCTGGTATAGATCCAGATTGGGGCACCATAGAATGAACTTACAGACCTCTTAGGAATGCCTGTCAAGGAATTCCCTGAAATTATCAAAAGTAATCAAGAATAGGGGAACGTGATATGGAGCATTACACTGTTACTCAGGAGGGGCTATGATGATCTGGGAAAATGTGGGATTTAAGTAAGGGGTACACATCTCGAAATCAACAGAACCAATGGAAACCTCATTTAACTTACCCAGAGGAACCTAGACTTACTGTATTATCAATGTTGCTGAAAAACAAATGTAATTTGTAATTTGCATTCATTTGCTGGGAAGCTACTTTGCTATGCTAAATCTTTGCCGAGTGTGTGTATTTCTTACAACTGTATGCAACCATTTTGACAGATGGAAGATGATAGTAGTTTGTGTATTTTGAGTATGATGTACATTAAAGTAAATCTCGGTCCCCTCACGAAAGGTTAGGTTAAGTTTTCACATTGTATTGATTTATACTAGCGATTCACCGACTTTTACCACACATTATACATGATAACCATAACCCTAATATCATTTTCCACGGAAAAACAATGTAACATCACCCTCCCTTGGACATAATCACTCTGTCTGAATATAGAGTCCATTGATATGCATTTCATCTAAATTCATAAGTTGTTTTGGCAAAGTTCTGGTGTGTAATTGGACAAAACTCTGAAACATGCAGAAATTAGCCAAAATGCACCTGATAACACACTGCATGCCATCCTGATTGCCTGTGTTCAAATGAGTTGGTAGAACATTGTTTGATATAATAAAGAAATTTTTTGCCTTATTACCCTTAGATTGGTCTCCCAAACATCAGTTGACATTTTTAATAATGAAATGATTAAGAGCAGATCTCTCTTTTGTAATAAATGAGCAACACGAAATAATAATAAAACAACCAAGAAACAAGTAATATAAGCCATATCATAATCAGGGAGAAAAAAGAAAACTTTGATGGTAGCACATTGGTATGATAGTAGGAAGTGCTGAAAGCAACACAGGGTTAACATATCTCTCTAGGTGGTGATGTCACCTTGTTTGTATGGTATTATGGTGAACATAAAGTCCACTTTGTGTGAAGTATGTCCATTGCCTCTTAAGAAGTTTATATAGTTTAATGATCTCTGCCCGTTCTTATTATAACTATAAGCTTAGTTAACTGATTATACAGTGGTTGGCAGGGCCAGATTTACTCCTTGGGGGGCCTGGGGCACTTCAGATTTGTTGGGCACCTCTGAGACCAAAATTAAGATACATGGCAAATCACCAATTTTACACCTCAGTCATTTTATTGCATGTAATTAGAACTGACAAGTTGTACATAAATAGAAAGGTACATACATACATAGAAACACTACAGTAGCTACAAAAGTCTTTCTTTCTATGCTTGGGATCTGAAAAATCTTTAATGAACTCCTAAAAAAACGTATCATCTTTAGAACACAGAGCACTTAGTCTTTCATGGGTCATGTGGTTCTCAGATATTTTTTTATCAGTGCCAATTTGCTGAATGATTTCTCTCTTGAACAACTATTGACCATCATGCTCAAATATCTTCTGAGATACATTAACACTTAGAAAGGTATCAGCATGCCCTTCATCATGGAGTAAAACGTAAGAACATAAGAAGTGAGGATACTGCAAGAAGCCTATTGGCTCATGCTAGGCAGGTCCTGAGTATGTCCACCCAACAGCCAACCGATTGATCCCATAAACACTTCCAACCTTCGTTTAAAGGTACCTAAAGACCTAGCTTCCACTACTGTACCTGGCAACCTATTCCATAAATCTGCTACCCTTTTCCCAAACCAGTATTTACCCACATCCGACCAAAATCTGTTTTTTCCTAATTTAAATCCATTATTTCTTTCCACCTGTTGAGATGGAATGAGACAAGACCTTAGCTTGGTAAAGGCTGCAAACTGGACAGTTTCCTCTAGGAACACATTACTTATATCATGGGGAAAGCAGTTACATGTTTTTTAGCTTCACTTCTTATCTCTGCATCAGGTAGACTGCATAAGTTGACTCTGACTTTGAGCCTGTCATACACTGATTGGTACGCTACCCTGCATTCTTTTAAGGCAACAGACAACTGATCTGAAATGACATAGAAAGTTACACATCTGAATTTTTCTCTTGAGAAAAGGCTAATTTCCTCTGAGACATGTTGGATTCACATTACAATGTTCGTTTCTCTTTCTTGGCCTGTCTGTAGTTGCTTTGTAGTCTGTGTTACTGCAGAAGTTCCTGGCATCCTGTTCCAACTCTTCATACCTATCCCAAATGATTCCAGAAACTTTTCTAGAGTATCAGTTAGATCCATCACTATCTTCAGGTCAATTTCAACTCCTTGAAAAGCTTTATTTTTGCTGTTGAACCATACAAGAGTTAATTTCCAGATCTAGGCCATCAGAGCAGTTTCAAGACAGTCCATTTTGTCTGCCAATGTCTGAGCTTCATGTCTTGCGTCAAGTATTTGCTGCAAGTCACTTTCAGTATCTTTGAGGACATTTTGAATGCAGTTGTATCCATCTTTGAGGGCATCTGTATCATCAGCTTTTGCTGACCAACGAGTGTCTGATAGGGATTGCACAGCTAGTGCTCTTTCATTTCCTTCCAAAGACTTCATTAGATTTGTCCGTCTTTGTGTTGATGCTGAAAAAAAGGTTTATAACCTTTGTATTCATTTTATTTTATATATTATACTTGATTGCCATTTCCTGCACAGCGAGGTAGTGCCAGGAAATAGACAAAGAAAGACCCATCCACTCATATACACATATATACATACACGCACATACACATAAATTTACATATGTACATAACATAGACATATACATAAACATGCACATACACATACATATATTCACATGTACATATTCATACTTGCTCGCCTTCATCCATTCCCAGCACCACCCCGCCCCACAGGAAACAGCATTGCCACCGCCCCGTATTAGCAAGGTAGTGCCAGGAAACAGACAAAAAAAAGACCACAATCTTTCACACTTAGACTCTAGCTGTTATTTGTAATGCACCCAAATCACAGCTCCCTATCCACAAGAAGGCCCCACACACCTTTCCATGTGCTTTCCCCAGACGTTTCACATTTCCTGGTTCAGTCCATTGACAGCATGTCGACCCCAGTATACCACATCGTTCCAGTTCACTCTTTTTTGTGCACGCCTTTCACCCTTCTGCATGTTCAGACCCCGATTAGCTCAAAATCTTTTTCACTCCATTCTTCTTCCTCCAGTTTGGTCTCCCACTTCTCCTTGTTCCCTCCACCTTTGACACATATATCCTCTTTGTCAACCTGTCCTCACTCATTCGCTCTATATGTCCAGACCTGACTTCAACACACTCTCTTCTGCTCTCTCAACCAAACTCTTTTTATTACCACACATCTCTCTTACCCTTACATTAGTTACTCGATCAAACCACCTCACACTACATATTGTCCTCAAGTATTTCATTTCCAACACATCCACCTTCCTTCCCACATCCCTATCTATAGCCCATGCCTTGCAGCCATATAATATTGTTGGAACTACTATGTCTTCAACCATTCCCATTTAAGTTGACCAATCAGAAATGGATCATATTGTGCAATAAGTAACATAATGCCTAAAAAATTCCCATTATGCCTGGATCTTATGATCTCTTCACTACCCCAAAATGCCAGGCGTCTCTTAGTTAGAAAGATTGTCAGAGGCACAACACTGTGCAGTACCTCAGTCCAGTATTTCTTGTTTTCCTGCACTTATTTTTTCAACTCCTTATCATGTTTCAGCTTAAGTAAGGCTTTCACCACATCTTCTCCTTTCACCAAACTGCTTGCCATGACTGTCTCATCCCAGCCTAAACACCCTTTATATGCCACTATATAATCAAACACTTTCAAAAAGCAAGAGAACAAATGGGAACATCTTTGAAGGGGGCAAGTGGGAAAGTTGCAAGTGTCTCCTCACTCACTCCCTCTCCTCTTCACCTCATCACTGCCTGTTACCACTTACCTATTTGCCCCCTTAGCTGATTTTCTCATTTGTTCTCTTGTTTTTCCTCACATATTCTCCTTCCAAAAATGCTTTCTTATTCTCCCAGAAGTTTGCTGATACTCAGTCACCTCATCTCTAATTTGCCCTCTTATTTCATCCCCTGCACTTTTCTTTTGAATGTGTGCTGCTTTCTCTTGTACATATAACAATAACTTGCACCCCTTCCCTTTCAGTATAGCTTATGCACCTCTCTCTTATCTTTCACCAGCAACTTTTTCATCCTTCCACTCACTACCCTTTCTCACCTTCTCAACTCCCACGTACCACACACTTATTTGTGCTAGCACTGCTTTTAAGAATACCTCCCATTCCTCACTCACTCACAGTATTTTTCCACACAAGCCTCTCTTCAAGCATACTTTACTTTCACCAACCTTTTTCTTTCTCATATCATTTCTCCTTTTCCAAAAGCCCTCACAAATCTTCACCCTCATCTCTAACACCTCAAAAATCACAGTCTTCTCTCTGATCACCAGTATGGCTTCCATACGGCAGCATCCACTGGTATTATTCTTTCCTATCTGACTAATGTCCAGTCATCATCCCTGAAAGATTTTGGGGAGTCATATGTAGTTGCTCTTGACATATCTAAGGCTTTTGATGATTTGGCATCGGGGTCTCATCTCTAAGCTCCCCTCTTTTGGCTCCCCTCCCTCACTTTGTTCCATGGTATCTAGCTTTCTTTCTGACCGAGCTATCTCTGTGGTTGTTGATGAATCATCCTCAACCCATCTCTCCATCAACAGCAGTGTCCCTGAAGGGTCTGTACTGTCCCCTACACTTTTTCTCCTTTTTTTCAATGAATTTCTCTCTTCCACAAATAATCCAATGCACTCATACGCTGACGACTCAACTCTGCATTCATCCACATCCTTCAATTCTGCTCCCTCTTCTCTCACTCGATCTGCATCTCACCTTGATACAGTTTCCAGAATAAACTCAGACTTGGACAGGATATCTCAGTGATGTACACAAAATCTAAGTTTAGTGCCTCCAAGACCCAATTTCTACCTATCTCTTTATCGAAAACTCCTCACACTCTTGTATCTCCTTTGACGGTTCTGTAATTCCACCTCTTGACTCAGTGAACATGCTTGGTATTACTGTAACATCCTTTCTTTCTTGGAAACCCCACATTATGGGAACAGCTAAATTTGCCTCTAAGAAACTGGGGCTCCTGTTTAGATGTAACTTTTTCTCTTCTGAACAGTTGCTGCATTTATACAAGGGATTGATTCGTCCTTGTGTGGATTACTGCTCTCACATTTAGGTTGGTTCTAGCTCTGTATCCTTATTTGACAGAGTTGAGTCGAAAGTGGTCCGACTTATAAACTGCCCGAGGCTAACTTCCAAACTTAACCCCCTTGCCATATGCTGCAATGTTGGTTCACTTTCCCTCTTCTTTAGGTATTACTTTGGCTTTTGCTCCGGAGAGCTGGCTGTTTGTGTGCCCCCACCACTAGCTAGACCACGCAATACTTGGCAAGCTGCTGCATCATGTGAATATTGTGTGGCCATCGGCAACTCAAGGGTGTGCCGTTTTGATAACTGCTTCTTTCCTTACTCGTAGAAACTTTGGAACCCTCTACCTTCTCATGTCTTTCCCAATAAGTATGACCTGGCTTGTTTCAAAAGACAAGTCTTTCACTTTCTCAAAAATTCGTAGATATTTTCCCTTTCTTTTATTTTTCCCCCGTTTCTTAATTCTGTTTATATTTTAGTTAGGGCCCGGCCTTGATGTGGATTTTTGTCCGTGACTGGAGCCCTCAACATAAAAAAAGATATCCGCTCCTCTCAGCTCATTCATATCCATGGGTCTCTCTTTTGCATGGCTGTCTTTTAGTATGTAATCCAGTATTGCTTGTGAGCATATTACCCATGCCATGTATACTTATGTATGCCTCTCTTTTTAGACCAGTCCTTTTTCAGCACACAACACAAGCCATTCATCATTTCCATTCACCTTACTTTATACTCCATGCCCTCAACTGCCACATTACTCACTTTCACATAAAGTTTACCTATCATTGATACTGAATCTCTCATATCACAACTGCTGGCACATGCACTTAACTACTTCCTAAACATGCTCTTCTCTTCATCATTCTTCTTGTGTCCAGGTCCATATGAACTAATAAGTGCCTATCTTTAATCCACTTTTAGTTCTACCCGCATCAGTCTGGGGCTCACTTCCTTACACTCTTGCACATATATCCACAACACCTCTTTCTGCTGAAATGCTACCCCTTCCATAGCTCACACCCTCACACTTATGACATTCCTAAATCATTCTTCCCCCTCATGCTTGAACTTTTTTTTTTTTACTCATATGTAGAACATCGAGATTCCTTTCCTCAGACACATTACCTATCTCTCTTTTCCTCTCATCCTGATTACATTCAGACACCCAAGCTGTCTTTCAATATATTGATGAAAATAGTGTACTTATGATCATTTTCTTATATATCTTTTATCATTTTTGGTTTACAGAACCACCTGTATATACTCTATTAACCATCTTGTGTCAATGGCATTAGTGTTTCTTGGTTCTGTCAAATTGGTTTTGCTTTCCCATTCCTTTTATGCAGTTCAAGTTTATTAGTCATCTTATTATTACTTTTATCATAGATACTTGTTCTTGCATATCCCCTGTGCAGAATTGGAAAAAAGACATAAATATAGTTCATCAATAAAGCTAGCAACCATTGTGTCATCATTGCTTGACAACAGTCATATATGAGTATAAGTGGTTCTAGATCACTGAGTTGTCTGTCATCAGTTCACATGTTTTTAGTGTTTCTTTGTATATGTTGAAGTAATATATATCATTGTATCATCACCCAGTTATGATTATGACAATCATAAGTATGAGCCAAAATCATTAATGATGAACTAATTAATACATTTAATGAAATCACAGCAAATGTTGTAATGGAAGAACAGAGGCATCTTCAGAAGCAGTGGAGATGTAGAACAAGGTGGACTTTATCCTTAGTAAAAAGCAAGTGTGACAAAACACTATATAGATAAAAAGTTACACCACTACCTGGGGAGACATGTCAACAATGTGCTGTGTTTAGCATCCATAATCCGAAAGTCTGAAATCCGAAACTTTTTGTGCGGCGACATGATGTTACAAGTAGAAAATTTCACACCTAAACATTATTTTTCATTGTTTTAATGGTATTTGACATTTTTTTACTGTTAAGTACTTATGTGTGAATAAGTGTAAGAATATGATTGCTAATCAGTAGCATATAAATTCAGAATCAGGAATGAAGGTGATGCCAAACAACCATAGATTGACTGTGTTCCCCAGCAAGTGATGGTCATCTGATCGGACACCTTGGCATGTCGTTCTCTGAATGGATCGCTTGTCCTGCTGCCTTGACTCATTCATAGCAATCTTCACGGCCTGATGTGACCAGCAGATGAAGCTAAACCTTGTGTTAACGTTGTCTTTGGTAGCAATGTAAGCCACTTACATTGCTATCAAAGACAACGTTAACACAATGTCTGGGCTCCTCTGCTGGTCATGTCAGGCAGCAGAAATCATTGTGAATGAGTGGAGGCAGCAGGACAAGTGATCCAACCAGAGAGTGACACACCGAGGCATGAGAGTGTAAAGGCAAAATTATTATTTTTTTTTCTATTTTAGTACTTAGTGTGGCCACCACATGTCTTCAAAACAGCTTTTATGGGTCATGGCATGGAGTCAGTAAGGTTTCTGCAGTAATCAAGTTCAATTCCGTTCAACCAGATGTTTCTGATTGCTTCAAGAAGGCAAGGATTTGAAGAGGTTTTCCTTTCTTAAAGTGAGACTACAGCTCCTCGATGGGATTTAGGCCTGGAGAATTCCCAGGCTATTGAAGGACATTCACCTTTTTCTCTGACAACCATTTCATGACCTTTGCCTTGTGATGTAGTGCACTGTCTTGCATAAAGAAGTTGCAGCCATGGATCTCATAAAAACTCTTCATGTGGTCAGAAAGAACTTTAATGTAGTGGTCTCCATTCATTGTGATGTTCTTAGGAAGGTCATTAAATCCCCGATGCCCTAACTCTCCACTGAAGCAACCCCAAATCATGACCGAGTCAGGGTGTTTGACAGTCATTTGCACATAACGGGAGTCAAGGTGATTCATGTGTGAGAGAAGTCTCAACTTGCCATGCCTCACTGCACCGCACTGGAAAGTGGACTCATCGCTCAATAAGACCCTTCGCCAGTCCTCAAGAGTGAAATGTTTGTAGTTCTGTGTAAAACTGAGATGAGCATCACGCATCTTGCATGTCAGTACGGCTTTTCTGGTTGGGGAACGAAGAGGCAGGTTCAAGTGTTTCTGGTAGCGCTCTTGAATGGTGCGTTCTGCAACACTTCTGAGGAGGGTAGGATAGGCTTGCTTCCATTGTCTTACTGTGATGCATGGATTTATCAATACTTACCTCTTGATAAGCTTGTCAGTAGTTGCTGAAGTCTTTCTGGAATGCCATGGTACGGATTTACAAGGTGGAACTTCATTTTGTGGGATATTCTTGGCTTTTGCAACGAGGCTGTGTATGACTGATTTGCTCACCCCCATATGCTGACAAATCTCCTTCTCCTACGTTTTTGCCTACCTCAGGGCAAAAATTTGAGCCTTTTCTTGCTTGGTGAGGTTCTTGTGCCCCATTCTAAGTTGTGGGTGGGACAAAAAGTGACTGAAACAAAAAAAAAAGGGTCTTTGTTGATCCAGCAGCTCATAGCATGCATCCTCTCACTAGTTTGTCCCATGAGGCACTGACGTGCTCCTCAGTATGTGGTGATGGGGTCACCAGGGAGATTTTGCCAAATACTAATTAAGCGAGATCTGAGCATTCGGTAAGCTGATAGATGTGGAAATTCTGAGGACACCAACCTCATAACGAAAGGCCCCATATTCCTCAGACTTTCTGTGGGTACTGTACATGGTAAAAGGGATTCAGACCAGGGAGCATGATATGTTACATTATTTTTTCCCGTATGAAAAGATGTTTGATGATCAAGTAAAATGCGAGGTTAAACTAAATGAATCACTGGTATAAGTTAACAGAAACTACAAGAAACTTTGCTACACCTCATCCAAGTGACGAGATATACCTAGATATTCAGTATACTATATTCATTGAACACCAGTCACATTTCATAAACTAACATCCCTGTATCTGAAAGCAAATAACATATTATTCAAATTTTTTTCAAGATTAACATTGAAAATTTAAGATTAGAGTGCTAGAAGAAGTTAGGTGAGGTTTTTTATAAGTTCTCTTGATTTTTGGAACTGTTTCCTTTACTTTTATGCCACATTTTCCTAGATCATCATAGCTCCCCCTTTATCATTATCTAATATTATGTTGCAAAATGTTATGCTTCAAATTACATTACCCAGTCTTCATTTCTACTAAGTAAAAGGAGGTCAGTGATATGTATTGTTCGAAATCCATAAAGTTATTTCAAAGATGCCCCTTAACTGGTACTTGATGGTTATTTCAATAATACCCATAAAATGATACATGATATTCACTAGAACCCTTAAAAAGTTAACTTTAAGAGGTCTTTTTATGTTTATTAAAGCATGGTTTTTCATTACCTGAAGTAGTACAGTGAAACATTGTGTTCAAATGAGTTGGTAGACAAAAGATGCTTGGCATTGCTATTATAAATAAGTTAACAATTTTGCCGACACTGTGTATTAACATGGTTTTTGAGACATTATATTTTGATGAAATAAATATTATTTAGTTTTTCTTCAGTTATAATGAACATTATTAATACAAATACTTAGTGAGTAAAGATTACTTAGATATCACCTACGAATTTGCAGGAGAAGGGAAATTTTGGCATTGGTGGCAGTATCTCCACAAACTATGTAATCTTTTGCCCTGAGGGTAAATGTACATATGGCCTGTGAAAGCATTCAGCACCCATGCTCCTTCATCATGGAACTTAATATGGGAATTATGGCAGGAAATCTCACTTTGTGTATACATATGGTTAACAGGGACAATATATGTATGGTTGGAAATGGTTAAGAGCTTGCTGATGACTCCTGCTGGATTTTGTGGATTTAGAATTCATGGTAAATTAACAATAGTATAGCTGCACATTGAAACACTGGATTTTGGCCAATTTGATAAGGTTGCAGTTTCGCTCTACATTACTATTACCTTTGAACAGTGTGTGATTTTGTTTTGCAGTTTTAGTCAGAGAATTCATTTACTGTTGCTAAACATAATTTGGAGCTTTGTATTTTATTGCCAATATTAAAACTGGGAAAAGTCTATTTTAGTTTTGTATCGAAGCTAGATTTTGGAAAGGGATGCTTATGTTTTAGGTGCTTTACATTGTTCATTGTTATTACAGAAATACCTGTAGAGCACAATGTGGCACATTATGATATACTGACATATGAAATTAGATGACAGTTGTATATTACATATTAAATTAAAAGTTGTAAAGTGATATAAGAGAGAAAAGATTTATAAGCAATTTTTTTTGTTTTTGTTTCATGTTGGAGGTTCCAGCCATGAACAAAAGTCCACATCAAAGCTGGATCCTAATTGAAACATGGAGAGGTTGATGAATGGGAAAAAGAAGAGACAAGGGAAAGTATTTGAAAGTTTTGGAGGAAATGAAAATTCTGTCTTTTAAAATGTGCCGTGTCATAGTTACTGGGAAAGTCGTGAGAGGGGAGAGAGTTCCAGAGCTTTGAGGTGTAGGAAAAGAAACAATTATCAAAACAGCCTGACCTCGAGTTGCCAGTGGCCACAGTGATCATGTGATTCAGCATCTTGCTGAGTATTGCATGGTTTAGCTAGTGATGGGGGCTCACAAACAGCCAACTCTCTGGAGCAAAAACCAAAGTAATACCGATGTGAAAGGGAAGTTGTGGGAGAGTTATAAGTTGGACCACTTTTGACTCAACTCTGTCAAGTAAGGGTGCAGAGATAGAACCAACCCAGATTTGAGAGCAGTACTCCATACAAGGATGGATCAAGCCTTTGTGGATAATGAGCAGAGGTTATGGCACTTCCTTTGAATAAAGGAATGCTTTGCCTCACGGATAACATACTTGCAATGATTATGGGCAGTGATGAATGCTGAATAGAAGGTAGAGGATGTTTTTTTAAGCCCGACATGCCTGATCCCCCTCCTGATTGTCCTCAGAAGAAAAATGGTTGAGCCATGGATAAGAAGAAGAGGTTGTCTTGATGGAATAAATTTTCCATTCCCACAGCAAACACCTCTGTTATATGTGTGGCTGAGACAGAAGCATCACCACATATGAGACAATAATTTACCCAAGGAAAGTTGGAACATTTTTTTTTAAAGTTATTCCAGTCAGCTTAGTTGAGGTGCCAATATTTACTTTTAGAAGGGGCTACTGGAGTGGTAGATGCCATTAAAGTACATACATTTATGAGAATGTGGTCTGTTGAACCAATTAGGGGTGAGATTATGTAGTTGCAGCACAAAGGATTAGAGGTAAAAACATATCCAGAATATCAGGAGCATTATCATAGTGGCTGTGATTATGAATGGGATAGGAGATAATTTGCTCCTGATTACTGATAATGGAAAACATGAGGGCTTCATTCCTCCACCTTCTGAATGGCAGGAATTCAACCATCCCCTTTGGTGAACACTGAATTCTCCTAAGTAGAGGATCCTGGTTTGTGGTTAAGAGGATGCCACAGTGTCATGGCAGGAGTTTAGATAGTCTAGGAAAGATACAAAAGTTGTAGAATTAGGAGAGGAGTATGTGAAACAGGAGAAGTGTGGTAGATGGGAGACAGACCTTAAGCCAGATAGCATGAAAGTCTGGGGACTCAAGGTCCTTAAGGCATACAACAGGTGTATTGATGTTGGAATAAGTACCGTTGTCATCTTTAAATGGGAATCATAAGTGGAGGTTATAGTTGGATTTGAAAAGGGGCTAGTGAGAAAATCGTTTGACAAATGGGTCTCAGGGAGAAATAAGATAGTTTAGGAGCTATTAGACAAATGGTGTTTAACAGAAGAGAGACTGTTAGAGAGACCATAGAAAAAGATGCAGATCTCTGAAGGAGGGAAAGATTATGGGAGGGGCTGGTACTACTACTATCTGAGCCCTCCCTTTCATTTGCAGTAGAGTTAGGTGGGAATGCCAAGGTTTTAATCACCCCTTGATGCTGGGAAGTAGGGGCCATAGGTTTGATGGACTCTGTTGTGATTATATTTAAAAATGCAGACAGGAGATGGCAGAACTTATGTGAAGAAAATGAGGTTTGAGTAGGTGTATGATGCTTGTAAGGAGAAGATGGCAGGACTAACCTGTTAGTCCTGTTTAAGTGCTCTCACTATATTGGTCCCCATAGACACCAAAATACAGCTTAATGACTGGAATAATGAAATAGAAAAATGTATTTCTCATGAAATGAAAAAAAACATTTAGGCTTAGAATAATCAAATGCAGTTTAGACAGTTCTGGTATATTACTATATATTTTGCATTTCCTGTATTAATGTAGTGCCAGGAACAGAAAGAAGACCTTCCTGTGATATCTCCTTACTGCTTCAAATGCTCTGGGTCAGTCTTTTGATGGCATGTCACCCCCTCCCCTTGTATACCTCATCACTCCAGTTTGCTCTCTCCCATGCATGCCATGCACCCTCCCTCATGTTCAGGTCCTGATAACTCAAAACATCGTTCACTATATCCTCCCTTCTTGTCCTTAGTCTCCCCCACCTCCTTGTTCCCTCCTCTGACAATTATACCCTTATCATCTGTTTCTCTTCATTCTCTCTATATGTCAGAACCACTTCATTTCATCTTCAACTCTCTGAAGTATACTGCTCATACTGGCACACCTTTCTTTTACCCTCTTATTTCTTGCTAGATCCACCCCTCTCACACCACATATTGTCCTCGGACATTTGATTTCCAAAAAATCCACCCTTTCCTTAACATTTTATTTTTTTCATTGAAGGCCCTTGTCTTATTCTCAAACAGCTCTGTTGGTACTAGCATACCAACAGAAATACCCATCTTTGTAGTCACAGACAATGACCTCTCTACCCTCACTCATCACATAATTTTGTTTGTTTCAGTGTTTTTTGCTTTTTTATATTTCAAAGGCTTGTCACAGCCTTATGATGTGGTTATTTTGATAACATGATGATATTTTGGCATAGGCTTAAAGGGTGTTATGTTGACATTATGATTAGATTTATCAGATTTCTTTTTCAGAGTTTATGATGTATTGCCTACTTCTAGGTTTTGTTGATGTACACAAGGGTTTGATGGCTTTGTTTTTAACACATCACTTTCTCTGTATGGCAGCCATTTAAATATCATAGAGTTTAACCCTCTGGAGTTTTCTGTCTACTCTTGTATGACTCATACTATTTCAAGTTGTATGAGAAACACTTTCTCCCTCCAGAATGAGAGATAATGTTAAAGTCAACATAACTATATGAATTCCTTGGACTAGCTGCTTGGCCATTAGTATGAGAGATAACATGGACAGTATTGCAGCCAATAGTATGAGAGATAACATGGACAGTATTGCCACCACACTTGTTTTAACATGACTTTTGCAACTGTTTATAGTTTTCCCTTGCCTGCCATGGTCTTGAATGTAAACTCGTAGAATAATGTACATCATTTTACCAACCATGATATCAGGTTTTGAGTATCCATGGTTTTCCATGTCATCACCAAATTTTTTATCTATTCATTGGGTGAAGTGTTATATGGCCACAGGCTGCTTTTGACCTAGCTTGGTAGACTACCATTTCTAGGGAGAGGCAGGAGGGGTGTCATGACCAGGCAGTGTTGCTAGTGTGAGTTTTGTGTTAACATTTTTGTCACATAGCTGGCTGGCTACTTTGTGGGATTACAGAGATAATGCATCAGGAAAGACATACAGTACTGCCATCATGTTATCATTTTACAGTTTTGTGAATTATTTCTATGTACTTTTTGATAAGATAAACATGTTTTTTAAGTAAAACTTGCTTATTTGTAACCCTGCAATGATCTTTATTGGACATAACGTATATTCAAGGGTCACTCCCCCTAAACCCCATAGGCTCTGTACCTTGTCAACCACAGTTTTGCCAACCATGGGTTTTTCTTGGAACTTAACATCAGTGGTTGGAAAGGGACTTATGCATAATGATGGATTGATTATTATTTTTTTATTCACTTGTAATCACCATGATTTATACTTGTACTTAATGAGTAAAGATTGCACATTGTACATGAATCAGCAGTAATAGGGAAATTTTGACGTTGGTGGCAACATCTCCATGTACTGTGTAATATATCCCTTTCTTGTATCCTGAAGGTATTCGGCACCCATACACCCTCATCCCATTCCCAACCCAAAATAAACCTGGGAATTGTGGCAGGAAATTGCAGGTTATAGATGGCATATGGGAAGCAGTGGTTAGCTAGGCACCATATATATTTGGTTGGAGTGTTGTAAGGGTGAAGATGACATTGGGTAGAGCTTGCAGGTGGTTCTTGCTGGACTTAATGAAATTAAGATACACAGTAAGTTGACAGTTTAACTGCACATTGAAACTTGCTTTGGATTTTGGGTGATTTGATACTTTATCAGTTTAGCTCTGCAATGCTATTAGCACTAAACATAGAGTGATATTGTTCTAGAATGTTAGTGTGGTATTTAGAGATGAAATAATGGTTGCCAAGCATGATTTAGAGGATGTTATTGTATTTTACAATATTAGATAAGGTAGCAGAAATATATTTTAGCTTTGCATCAAAAGTAGCTGTGGGAAATGGGTTACATATGTTTTAGGTGCATTATATAGTTCATTATGACAACACATATACCTGTGAATGATGATTTGGAGCTTTATAATATGGACCAGTATGAAATTAGGACTGAACCAGGGCATATGAAGCAGATGAGGCAAATCATGGGAAGGCCAGTGATGCCTGGGTGTGGATACAGGCCTGTGTTTTTTGGTGCATTACACATGATAGCTAGAGAATGAATGTGAGCAAATGGGGCCTTTTCCTTGTCTTTTCCTGTTGCTGCCTTTCTAGTGCAGGAAATGGCAAACAAGTATGAAAGGTAAAAAGAATGAAATTAGGTGACAGCGGGTAACGTATGTTGAGTATGTTCATTAACTTAGGTTGAGGTCAGTTTTAAGTACCATGAGTCAATCAATTACAGTGTAAAGAAATCCTAAGTATGTCCTGCAAATGGTTTGTTCTGCAGCTTTTCTGGGTTAGTTCTCCAAAAGTATGTCATATTTGTTATATTTGGGCATTTTTTATAAATCAAAGTGACTTTAACCCATAAATGGTAACTAGCATTTTGCTGTGTTTTTTACAGGAACAGCAGCCAACATCACTTCATGTTTTAACTTTTCCCTCATATTGAAGTATCCAGCTGATATATCATACCATTAATGGCCTATAAAGGTCTCATATGTTATCAGGCAGGCATTGGGAAAAATTCTACTCTTCTCAATATCCTGAAATCCCCATTGTAGGTACAAGTCTGGCAATCTTTCAGGTCGTGCATACAGTGACCAAAAAACACATGTAGATTGTTATATGAGCTAAGGGATGGGTAGGAATGCTTGTGATCATATTTATCATCTGGTAAAGAAATTGAGTAAGTGAAAAGTGAAGAAATGAGTGACCCAGAGAGTGATTGTAGAGGGAGAATGGAGGAGGAAGGTTAGCATGGGACTTCTCCTCCAGCATTTGTGTCCCCATCATCTGTTTCCCTGCCATTCTTTTGCTTGGCCTTTGTCTAGCCATGTGGAACAGATTATAAAACAACTATGCTAATTTTCATGGATGTAAACCTGGGGTCTTTAAGGATTTTGGTAACATGATAGTAAAGAACTAGAATGTTTACAGTCATATTTTGATTGAAGTATTATTTTTAGTCGTATGTAGTCAGTCAGTTAGTATGCTTTTTGTATTATTTGTATTTTACATTTTTTCATTCTTGTTTGCCACTTTCCTGTTACTGAGGTAGTGTCATTAACAGATGAAGAGTGGCCACTTTAGCTCACATGCACTCTATTTTGTCATTTATAATACACCAAACCCAGATATCCTTATCCACAGCAGAGCCCCACAGACCTTTTTTGTGATTTTCAACTCCCCTATCCACAGCAAAGCCCAGCAGACCTTTTTGTGGTATCCCTTGTATGCTTCATATATATTTTCTGGTTCTCCCCATTTACAGCCCTCCGTATGCTACATTGCTCCAATTTACTCTCTCCTGTGTATGCATCACATCCTCCAACATGTTCAGGCTCCTAACCCTCCAAAATATAATTAACTTCATACTTTCAAATCCAGTTCAGACTCCATCTTATTGTCTCTTCCACTTCTGACACATATATCCTTTTGGTCAGCCTCTTCTCGCACGTTCTCTCCATATGTTTATTCCCTTTCAGCACACACTCCTCAGTTATCTCAACTGTGCTCTTCCTATTACCTCAACTCTCCATTACCCTGTATTCCTTACTTGCTCAGCACTCCTCATACCATTTATAATCTTCAAATATTTCATTTCCAACAAATCCACCGTTTTCTGTATTTTTTTATGTCGGGCCCATGTCTCACACACATACAGTGCCACTGGGATGACTGTACCATCAAACATAGTCATCTTTGCCTTTATAGACAATTCCCTCTTTTTCCACCCACTCTTTAGTGCGCCTAGGACCTTAGGGGCCCCCATGGCTAACTTCAACCTCCATGGTTCCATCTGCTGACATGTCCACTTACAAAGGAATACAGAAGAAGTCAAACAGCAGCAAACCATTGAGTCCTTTCAAGGCTGTTTGTTATTGTGAAAGATATCAGAAACTCACAGAATAGTGTGGTAAAAGTTAGAAGGCATACAGATTATTCAAAGAGAATAACCGGCAAATTTTTATTCTTACTTTGGAGGCACAAGTATTGAAAGTCATGGACTTAAAATGATGTATTTATCAAGTCTCTTCTTAAAGGTATTTGTAGTACTTCACCTCATTTGAGGTAAATTGTTTGCGTATGAGTTTGTATCCATTACTATGAGAAAAATCAGAAGAATCAAGCCTTAAGTAACTTGACAGATCGAGATTGTTAAAGCCCTTGATCATTTTGGATACTTGTTTTAGATCACCACTTAACCTTCTCTTTTCTAAGCCAAATAGGTTCAAGTTGTTTAATCTCATCTCATAGGATTTGTTTCTCAGACCAGGAATCATCTTGGGAGCTTGACGTTGGACTATCTCCATTCTGTGAATTTTTTAAGTTAGGATGACCAAAACTGAACACAATTTTCAAGATGTAGATGAACCAATGACTTATAGTCAAAGGCTGTACCTTTTAAACCAAGAAATTTGTTTTCCCTTTACACTGATTCTGTGCACTTCTTACTTGGTTTTAGGTCTCCAGAGATTACTTCAGTCAAGTCTTATTCTTCCTTTACCTTTTGCACTTTAACAGAATTCATTAAGTAGTTTGCCTTTTGTTTTACGGCTGATATATAACACTTTACACATATCTACATTAAAGGTCATTTGTCATGTATGAGCCCAGTTCATTAATTTCTATGTCAGTTGAAGCTGCAGACCCTTAAGTTCATTTGTAGATTTATTTCCCATCCTTTTATCATTAGCAAATTTTATCTTGCAATGCAGCCTATTATCAGTATTATTAAAATGTATGAGAAAAGAGAACTGGTCCCAAGACTGATCCTTGGCACTTCACTTGTTATGTCTAACCATTCTGAAGCTTGACCATTAATTGTTACTCTTTGTTCATGGCCAGTTAACCACCGTACCTCAATTTCTGCTAGTAATCTTTGATGTGGAGCCTTATCAAAAGCTTTTTGAAAGTCTAGATAGATAACATCAACTATTTTACTTTCATCATACATGTTGATTGTATCATAAAGGAAATCAAGCAGATTTATTAGACATGAGCGATTTCATAGAAAAACATACTGAGAATCGCTTTTTAAGTGGTGGTCCTCCAGATGGTTTGCATTTCTATCTTGGATGACCGTTTCCATAAGTTTTCCAACTACAGACATTAAGCAAAACAGACAATAATTTCTGGGCTGTGATGTATTACCTATTTTTGAATATTGGTGTTACAGTGGCAAACTTCCATTCATCTGGAACTTCTCCTGTGGCAAGTGACTTATTGAAAAAGGCAGTCAAGGGTTTAAGTATCTCATTTTTCTCCTCTTTTATTGTTCTCGGGTAATACTTATCAGGCCTCGTATTTTTATTTATTTTCTACTTGTTTAATGCTGAGAGTACATCTTTGGCTAAGATTTGATGTCATTTTGTTGGAGAACGTTCTTCTCACCTATCAGTGAAACTGAATTTGGGACGTGGATTTTGCTTCAATTGTGAATACAGGTGCATGAATGTTATTTGATGTTTTTGGCATGGCTTCATTATTTTGAACCAAATCACCATCTTCTGTAATTAATGGACCTAGTGACCGGGTAATGACACTTGCTTCTAACATAATTGTTAGACTCCTTAGGGCTTCTTTTGCTATTTTCAGGAATATTCACTTCATACTAACATTTGCTTTGTAGTATAACTCTCTTACTTTATCTACTCAAGTTTACGTACCTTACTCTACCACATTAGTTTTTGTATTCTCCGACTTTCTTGTGAGCTACTTTCTGAGACAACAGGCCCTTTTTTATTTCCCCGTTCCACCGCCTTGGTTTTGTTTAGAAGTAAACCTTCTGTTATGCATTGGTACGTATGTTGCCTCTGCTGCTTCGAAGGTTTTTTTGAAGCTTTTCCAAGCTATGCTCATATCATTTTCATTGACTATATCATCCCAGGTTTGCCTGTCAAGAGCAGTGCAAAGATCATTAAAATTTGCATGTTTAGAGTTGTAAATTTTTATGCGAATGTTATTTTGACTAACGTTAGATGCAGTGTTGAAAGTATTCTTAAAAGTGATTTGTTGGTGATCACTTGTACCAAACTTTTCTCCAACTTCAACATTATTAACGAGATCTTCATTTGTTGTAAGAACTAAATCTGATATATTCCAGTCATGAGTAGGTTTCTCAACTAATTGGATTAGGGCACCATCGAGCAAATTTAGGTAGAGTTCAAGCCCAGAGATACTGGAAAGGGATTCTTCCCATTAAATACTGATACATTAAAATCTCCTAGCTTGATAGAATCTTATTCATTACAATTTCTGCTGTCTGATCATAAAATCTTTCATCTACCTTTGATGTCTGTAAACTAGTCATACTGTCATTTTTTAAGGAGTTTATCTTTAATTTCTACAAAAATGAAGTTGACATTCCCTATGGCTACAACAGTTTTTCTATGGAATTTGAATGAGCTTTAACAAAGAATGGGACACCATCGCCCACTTTGTTTCCCTTATCCTTATTAAACAGAGTGTACCCTGGAATTGAGTATTCAGTTAGGAAATCTCTGTATCTGTTATCTAACCAAGATTCAGAATTGGAAATCATGTCACATTTACTTATAATGCTGTTGTAACTAACTATTAGACTTTGTTTTGTGTACTCTGAGTGTTAACATAAGATATTTTTAGACGAAACTGAGACCTGTTTGGAAAGGTACTTATGGAGGGGGATGGGTCTGCTCCAATAGACTGCATTGTTTTTTTTTATCAAGATGCATGTGTAGACTCTCTAAGGAGCTTACCCCGAAACGTGCAGCACCCACTTCATTCAGTTGTAGTCCATCCTTCATAAGCTATCAGTCTTCATGTAGAAATGCTAATACAAGTTAATGAACTCAACTCCTTCCTGAAAACAGAGTAGAAATCATAATATTATTAGTTTTATTTCGAAAATGTCGAATAAGTCGGCAATATTTCTCCAACAGCTCCCCCGATCTCTCTGTTAGTAAATTGTTAGTACCTACATGACAAATGACAGATGTATGATTGATAATGCCAACACAGACCTTGTCTACAGCATCAGTAGCACCATCTACCTTGACACCAAGAAAACAAAAATGTTTATGGCATGGAGGGTTTCTGGTGCAGAATTCCTCCAGCTGTCCTCGGATCATAGAGTTGTTGACAAGCCATGCTTCGTTTTTATTATCATTGACATCACCCAAAGCCCAAAACCAATTTTTTGTAATTATTTGCATCAAATGTAAATGTGTATGGGGTATCGCACCTCATTGCACTACCTGGAAGGGTTGGTTTACCCTGGTGAGAGAAAAAGGATTACTTTGGGATGTCTCAACACCCAATGTGCTGCTGTCCGTCATTGTTGGCTCACTCCCAGATTCTTTCAGCAAGCTGGATTCAATGATGTCCTGAATCACATTAACCTAGTGTGTTAGGACTGTTATTTTATCAATAGCTGTAGCCAGCTTTTCCTCAAAGGTCCGTCTGTCTTTGCAAAACTTGTGAGTCAAATGCATCGCAAGATTGTTATAAAACTGAATGCTGAACTTCCCACACCATATAGAACACTGTTGACTTGTGGCATGCTGAAATAGTAAACAGAAATTATATATTACTGAAAATAAGGCCTTTAAAAAAGTCACAGAAAAGAAATTACATTGTATGTTAGGCTTTCGAGAGTTCCACATTCTCCCAAATCTGCATGTGTTGGAGTATTTTTCTCTTTCTTTTACCTCACAATGTACAGCACATTTTAGCACTATAGTATGTTATACAACTAGCTTTCTCCAGGTATTCTCTGTTGAAACACACTCCAACCAGCCTGTCTCTCTCTCTTCCAAAACTGTATAACATTTTTTTTCATGAACTATTTATCCCTGGAGATAGAGGAGAAAGAATACTTCCCATGTATTCCGCTGCATGTCATAGAAGGCAACTAAAGGAGGCAGAAGCGGGGGGCTGGAAATCCTTCCCTTCTTGTACTTCAATTTCTAAAAGGGGAAACAGAAGAAGGAGTCAAGTAGGGAGTGCTCATTTTCCTTAAAGGCTCAGATTGGGGTGTCTGAATGTGTGTGGATGTAAACAGTGTGAGAAGAAAGGAGAGATAGGTAGTATGTCTGAGGAAAGAAACCTTGATGTTCTGGCTCCGGGTGAAACGAAGCGCAAGGGTATTGGGGAAAAAGGGTTTGGAAACATCTTGGGAGTGAAGTCAGGTGTTAGTGAGAGGATAAGAGCAAAGGAAGGAGTAGTGCTACTCCTGAAGTGTGATTTGTGGGAGTGTGTGATAGAGTATAAGGAAGTAAATTCTAGATTGATGTGGGTAGAACTGAAAGTGAATGGTGAGAGATAGAGATTATTGGTGCTTATGCACCTGGTCATGTGAAGAATGACCTTGAGTGGCAAGTATTTTGGGAGCAGCTGAGGTAGTGTGTCAGCAGTTTTGATGCGCTAGACTGGGTATTAGCGATGGATGATTTAAATGTGAATGTAAGTAATGTGGCAGTTAAGGGTATAATTGGTGCACGTGGGGTATTCAGTGTTGTGAATGGAAATGGTGAAGTGCTCATGGATTTGTGTGCTGAAAAAAGAATGGTGATTGGGAATACCTGGTTTGAAAAGGTATACGTATGTGAGTAGAAGAGATGGTCGATGGGCATTATTAGATTATGTATTAATTGAAATGCGTGTAAAAGAGAGACTTTTGGATATGAATATGCTGAGAGGGGCTGGGATGTCTGGTCACTATCTTGTGGAGGCGAGGGTGAAGATTTGTAGAGGTTTTCAAAAAAGAGGAAAAAGTACCAGGGAAAAGAGAGTGGTGGGAGTAAATGAGCTTCTAAAGGAGTCTTGTGTGAAGAAATATCAGGAGAGATTGAGTGTAAAATGACAAAAGGTGAGAGCAAATGAAGTGAGGGCAGTAAGTGAAGAATGGGATGTATTTAGGGAAGCAGTGATGGCATGTGTAGGAGATGCATGTGGCATGAGAAAGGTGGGAGATGGGCAGATTAGGAAGGGTAGTGAGTGGTGGGATGAAGAAGTAAAG
>JAYMFT010087894.1:0-14104 GCA_038088735.1 Panulirus argus | reverse complement strand
TATATATACATATATATATATATATATATATATATATATATATATATATGGAACGTATGAGTGAGGAAAGTCTAAACTAACCAATCAACAACACAGTCACCCCTTTTATTAAGAAATTCAACTGCAATATCATCCACTCCAGCCAACTTGCCATGCACCACTGTTGGTTGATTCGAGTAAGAAATTGCAATTGTTGACAGTTTGGAGGAGTGTTTGAAAGGAGAAAGTTGAGAAAAAATGTGAATAAAATAAAGGTTATTAAGTTTAGCAGTGGAAAGAGAGAGATTATTTCCAGTGTAAGTTTAAATGAAGAAAACTTGTAGAAGTAGAGCATTTTGAATACTTTGGAAAATCTAGGGTAGGTGGAGGGGCAAAGGTCTTGGGCACACTGAGGAAATTGTGGAGAGAGATCACCTTCTCAGAGAGCAAAGTGGGTATGATTAATGTTATAGTACTCCTGTCAGTGCTGCATAGATGGGAGACGCTGGCCTTAGACAAAATGTAAAGAAGAGGGTGATGTGTTGGAAATCAAATATTTGAAAACAATGTGGTGTGTGAGGAGGAATGGTTGATTAAGAAATGATAAGGACTCCTGTGGTGTAGCGGTTAGCGTTCCTGACCATGACGCATTCACAGACTGCCCAGGGTCGAGCGTTTAGGTACGAATCTTGGTAGCAGCAATCATTCCACAGTCAACTCAGCTGTTCGTCCACCCCTGGGGGTTGGTCAATAAAATGGGTAGCTGGCTCAGGCTAGGGTTTATATATGAATATATAATGTTAATGGGATGGCCTTGATTAGGGCCTCAACTCCAAATGCCGTCTCGGCAAAAAAAAAAAAAAAAAAAGTGTGGTAGTAAGAGAAGTATGTAAAAGAAGGCTAAATAGGGTGTGCTTAAATTTTTTTGGACATATGGAAAGGGTGACTGAGATGATATACATGTCAGAAGTGAAGGAAATAAGCAGAGGAGGAACCAAGGAGGTGGTGTCAGGATGAAGAGAAAGATGTTTAGAAGGCTCAGGGGCTGAACATGCTGGAGGGTGCTAGTTGTGCAAGGGATAGTGCAAACAGGAGTGATGTGGTATGCGGAGGACAACGTGCTGTTAGTGGGCTGAAACAGCATGTAAAGTGGATGGGTGAACCATGGAAAGGTCTATGGGGCCTGGTTTTGAATATTGGACTTTGGTTTCAATGCGTATAATGACAGCTAGAACGTGCATGTGAGCAAATGAGGTCATTTCTTTTTCTGTTTCTGGTACTATCTCATAAATGCAAGAAGTGGTGAACTTCTGTAGATAAAGAGTAATTGAAAGAGAAACATAAGTGTTATGAATTATTGTTCCAGATTTACATATTTAGAATTTGTTCACACTTCATTTTACACTTAAAATGAAGCTCATGATACCAGACGTGTAATCTCCCAGTAATAAGAGGAAAATACTGTTATTCATATGAAAAGATTAGTAAGAAAAATGACCTACCAGACATTTAACATGGTATATAATTAATTGTGCTACTGATGTGGAGTAACTCGAAAAGGCATTTGCATCTTATTAACAATGATTTTCAAATTAATGCCAACATCCTTCTCATCCATTTTTCACACTGTGTGAAGTAACAACCTCCCAGGGGAGAAGGCTTATATTATTAAGAAGTCTTTGATATGGCTCGGCACTGCAATATTTTTTTGGACGGTTTTCCCATATGGGATACAGCATGTTCTGTGAGCTGCGGTATATGTTAAAGAGAAAGAATGGTATGATGGAAAGTCTGATTATGCCAAATTTTATAGCCTTAATACCATGTCTCACAAATGAGTACAATGCATTATTAAAACTACTGCGAGCCATGAGCACATAGTGATTTTAGGAGAATTTAGTTGCATGGAATAAAATTTCACATTGAAAAGGCCCAAAAAGGAAAGTGTGGGTGTCCCAGGGTGGATTTTCTATTCCTGTTGAGGCTTTGGTTGCTCCCAGGGTGAAATTTCTGTTCCTGTTGTGGCGTTGATGGTTTCCAAGGTGGATTTGGGTTTCCTGTTGTGGCGTTGATGGCTTCCAGGGTGGATTTTGAGATTTCTCCTTGGGCATTGATGGCTTAAGGATTTTCTTTCTCTCATCGTTATTAACTTCATTCCCCAGTGTTCCTGGGGCGAATCAGGCACGCACGACCCCAGAGAATCAGACCTGTATAACACCCCCACCCCCCCTCCTTCCACCCCTTTTGTGTCAAAGGGGCAACGCGGAGGGGACGCTAAGGAAAGGGATAGGGAGGTGTTGGTGGCGGTGTTGGGGATGGTAGTGGTGGTGGAAGAAGGGGTGGGGGGGAGGTTGATGGTGGCAGCCCCCACACACATGTTGGAGGTAACGGGTGAGATGGATGGTAAACAGTATGTGGGTGTCATATTTCACAGAGACCTGCTCGTTAAGCTCACTTAAGAAACCAATATGTTTAAAGGGTTCTCTGTTGGGTCGTTGTTCGCATCACGACCAGGCACGACCAAGGTCACGACCTGGGCCGCGACCACAGGTACCCTAACTGGTGTGGAAAGATCAGACATTTAACCTTCTGTTGCCAGAGTGATACTCAGCCGTGAATATCTGTGTCTGCGTCACCGTCATTGGACGGGTAGGAGTACAAGCTCTTGTCGACGACCTCTCTAGCTAGCTTCGACGGGGTCCATCCATCACTTCCCTGCTCCTGCGTGGAGCGCAGGGCCTCGAGGCTGCATGCTGGAGCCCCATAAGAGGTGGGGGGGGGGTGTGGTTGGTTGGCTGTCCCCTTCTCCTAAACCCCCCTTCCCCCCCACCGTAGGGGTTGAATAATGATATACGAGAGAGAGGACGGCTCTGTAAGGTCTTGCCTGGCGTGTCAGAGAGAGAGAGAGAGAGAGAGAGAGAGAGAGAGAGAGAGAGAGAGAATTACTTCCTCAGTATGAGGACGGTGCCTAGACTAAGTGGTTGATTGGAGTGCTGTAGATGGCCTGAATGAGGGCACATTAGCGAGGGTGGCCCGCGGGACACACACACACACACACACACACACACACACACACACACACACACGCATCCTCCACTCAGAGCCGTGTTGCATGGGGTAGAGTATAGTGGTGGGGAGAGGGGAGGGGATGGGATTGGGTGGGGTGCTTATAACCTCCCCCCTCCACCCTACCCTGCCACTCAGGCAAGTGCAAGGCTGCTCGTCACTTGAGCTAGCACAGGTGGCTCTCCTCTCCTCACGACGATGGGGTTAATGAGGGGCAATAACGCTCACGGTGTACACAAGAGGGGGTCGGGGGGGGGGAAGCTATTTGGCGGCTCTTGGACGACAGAGGGGGAGACAGGGGCACGCCCCCCCCCCCCGATCGTCACCCTATTGAGTCGTCCCCCCACGTCTGAGACTGGGTCCTGAGACATCTCCCCTCCTCCCCCCCCCCTCCGTGGTACCAGACATCATGAACGGGTATGGATGGTGCCGGTAGGTGGTGCCCTGTGGTTCGAAACGTCATGATGGGTATCAGTAGGTTGTTGGCAGCAGCCGCCCCGGGGGAGTAACTACCCTCTCCTGACGCAGGGGTGTTGGAAGTGGCGGCCGGAACCACCTCACACACCCTCCGTGTCAGGGTTGCTGGCCTTGCTTCCGTCCCGTCCCATTACTACTAAGCTGTCGTGTTGGACTTAAATATTCTTTCCGTGCATGCAACATTCACTTATCTTCCTTTGTTCGTCTCATCTTCACGTTTTCTTCTCACCATTTATGATTTATTTATTTCATTCATTATTTTTCTCTGCGTGACTATAGCCTTTCGTATTAGTTGTACTGAGCTGGGTCTTCTATCTCGTAGAACATGATATATTTACCGTCCTAAGGGCCTTCTGGGCACTGAGGCGGCTCAACAGTACCTATCTTTTTAAGGTATGCAAATGAGTTACATTTTGTGGTGTGTAGGTCCTCAGAATCATATTTAAAGTCTTTGAGTATCGTATTGATATTGTGTTGGTGTATATGTTGTTATTTGTTTCGAGATGTTATTGAAATTGTGGCCGATGTTTGACGATTAGAATTTTAATGAAATGTTTCTCCGCCTCTCCTCTACAGGTGGGTCATGGCTGTGTGGGAGTTCGCGACGGGAGTCTTTGTGGATGGAAGAACAAATATCGCGATTGATCAATGGTTGAGATGAGCCAGTCATCCAGATGGGATGGAGGGAGCGCAAACAGTTGGTGGATGGTCGATGGATAGTCGAGAAGGGATGTGTGTGTGGTTAAAAGGAGGGAGCAATCCGGACGGACTTGTGGTGGGTCAGGGCTAGTAGTATCGAGTGATCAGGTGGTACTGTGGTGAGTCTGGATAGCAAGAGGGACTGGATGGTCGTGTGGATAGCGCTGTTCCTGGGCGATGAGGCTGGTGGCCTGTGGTGTGGATAGAACTGCTCCTGGTTAGCGAGGGGAGAGTGGATTGGCTAGTGGAGAGAGGGTGTCGCTTGGGAGCTGAGGGAGGACCTGCGGCGAGACGCAGCCAAGGGGTTGTGCGGATTATAACCAGGCGGCTGTGACGGGTTTATGTCAAGTCGTGGCCGAGGAGAGGCACGTGTGGTGTCGGCCAGGGGCACAGGTGGTGGTGTTACCAGGCCGGGGCCAGAGGACAAGGCAGGAAGCGTAGGCAGGGATAGACGGAGAGGAGACCCCTCGTTTCAAAGATATTATTCGTTCTCGTACCAAAATGTCTCTAGCGTTGTGTCCTTTACCCGTGCTATCACTGAAGTGCTTCGTCTGTCTTTAATTAAATGTTTATGGGGACGAGTTAGGGGGAATGTATGACTGACTACGTTTATGGGGACCAGTTAGGAGGAATGTATTACTGAGTACCTTTATGGGGACGAGTTAGGGGGAATGTATGACTGACTTCGTTTTTGGGGACGAGTTTGTGTGGAATGTATCATGACCTTCTGTGGCTTGCCAAGTTGGACGGACCCGAGCTTCAGTTGGTATGAGCTGCGCCGGGAGGGCAGAGGTCACTCGTACCACCGGTGGGTAACCTGGCCACTTCCTGTGGCTGGACTAGGAGCCCCACACACCTCTGCCTCCCCCATGTGTGGAACGCTTGATCCGCCAGACTGTCGCTTGTGCTCCTGCGTGTTCAATAGTGACATTCATTAATTCTTAAGTCCTGCGTCCACGTCCATAAGGAGATGATGGCGTTTTGCTAAAGAATAAAGTGGTAATCACTTAATGAAAGCCGTGTGTGTGTGTGTGTGTGTGTGTGTGTGTGTGACCAGTGTCTCAGAGGTATTGATATGCGCGGCTCGTCAGGTATTGGAATGCGGGTTACCTACAGAATGAAAGGGGAAGAGGCTGACGCAGTGAAAGTAGCGTATATTATGTGCAGACGATTCCCAGCACGTCTCAGGGTTGGGAGGCATTCTGTGGCGAGAATTGGGTGTCTTAGAAAGTTCGGCAGGAAGAATTCTGTGGGCCTGATGATCGGCGATGATGTCAGCTGCTCTTTTGGGTCGGTTGGTTGAATGTAATGAGAACGGTTTCAGCGGCCCCCGGGTTGGTTGGTTGAATTGGTGAGGGCGGTTCAGCTGCCACTGGGTTGGGTGGTTGAATGGGTGAGAACCGGCGACGATGAAGAAAGAGAGAGAGAGAGAGAGAGAGCGTTCCGATAAACGGTGTCACGTCACGTCACGTCACATGTCGTGATGTACGTCATGGCCCGTGGGGGTTTCCAGCTGGAGCGGCGTCGTGGTGCAGCAGCAGCGCTTGCAGGCAGGAGCTGCAGTGCAGCAGGGGTCGAGGTTGGCAGCCGCTGCCGGAAGTTGCGGTGGCAAAAGGAACTGCACGGCGGTGGGAGGCGTCGGAAGGAGAGGTTCCTCCTCCTCCTCCTCCTCCTGCTTTTGGGTGGGAACCTCGGGTAGTATAGGGAGCTATAGAGGATCCTGGGGGCGTCTTGGGGAGGTGTAGAGCATATCATGGGGGCGTCTTGGGGAGGTGTAGAACATATCCTGGGGGCGTCTTGGGGAGCCTTTAAAGCACCCTGTAAGCTCTGGAAATGCTCTGAAGGAGTTGACTACCCAGCTGTCGAATGGCGCCCGTTGTGTTTGAAGGTGCACTAGCGCCCTGTCACCTTGTGTGATACATAGATTAATCGTGAACCTCTTTGAGGATTTTGGAGGATCTTGAAGAGTCTCAAAGAAAACGACGACGTTCTTTTAGGATTTTGGAGGGACGTAGAGGGGGAGGTACAAGTTTCACAACAATTCCAGAAGGTTACACGGGCGATTGCAAGGATTGCGGAATTACTTGGAGGGAGAATTTCAGTTTGTGTGTTGCATTAGACTTCTGAAGTTATGGGTGATGATTACCTTGCACCTTCTGTGGGGGAGTCTCTCTCAGTGGGTGATGATTACCTTGCACCTTCTGTGGGGGAGTCTCTCTCTGTCCTGTCGTAAGGTACGCCGTCTTCCCGTCCCTTCCACCCTTCACCCAGTCCTGGGTGTGGGAGACCTTACCGCCATTATTATTACCCCGGGAAGCTCCCATGGTATTTAACGACTGGCCGTGTGACGCAAGGGCGAGAGGAGGAAGGCGAGGCGAGGCAAGGTCAAGTCAACAGAGGAACCGTCGGGCGTTAACAAAAGAATATCGTGAACCGTGTTGGAGGAGGAGGATAAAACAGACCTCTGTCATTGATTGTAGGGAACATAAATTTGCGTAATTAGCCACTAATTACTTCGTATCACTAATAACTTTACTGTCTTTAACACTTGAGTATTAGCGGGGGTAGATTAGCAAGGTACACATGTCCCTCTGCTGTAGGATTCGAACCTACGGCAAGTGCGGTGGTCGAGTTCATGAGTCAGGCCGGTCAGCTGTTGCCTTAGGGAGTCATGAGTCATTAACCAGCTGGTGTCGCTGTCTGTCCACATTTCGCTCTTGGTGAAGCCGGATTCACGATTCGCCACGGCCTCGATTTTGCCGAGTAATTGGTGGTTCTATCTGTATGGTTGTTAAAAGGAGATCGGGGCGCAAGTTAATACATTTTCTTTTTTTTATGTTAACATAGATGGCGCGGGGGACTGAATGCCCTAATCAAGGCCAACTCATTAACTCACAGAGAGAGAGAGAGAGAGAGAGAGACAGACAGACAGACAGACAGACAGCCAGACAGAGAGACCCTAGCCTAAGCCAGGTATCACCCAGTTTATCGACCAGCCCCCGTAGGGGAGGATGAACAGCTGGGTTCACTGCGGACCGACTGCCCGCGACCAGGATTCGAACCGGTGCGGGCTCGACCCCGGGCGGCCCCTTAATGCGTCATGGTATTGTTCATGTATTCTGTCGGAGGCTGCACCCCACGCAGGAGCTGGGAAATGATGGACTCCTTTGGTGCGAGGGAAGGTCCTCGACGAGACTTTGTAGTCTCTCATCCGTCCACTGCCGATGGCACGGTCTCGCCGACGGTTGATTTCCCTGTCCGAGCTGGATGTAGCCTCTTGCAGGCGGCGGAGTCCGGTAACACCCTCTGGTGGCTTTTGTTAGGGCGTGAATCAAACGATATTGAAAAGTTTCTTCCTGCGTGACATTATGTCTTCATGGCACATTGACTGATTGGTTCTGTGGGGATGCGTATCCTGGTAGGGTGCGTATCGTGGTAGGATGCGTATCCTGGTAGGATGTGTAACCTGGTAGGATGCGTATCCTGGTAGAGTGTGTATCCTGGTAGTGTGCGTATCCTGGGAGGGTGCGTATCCTGGTAGGATATGTAACCTGCTAGGATGCGTATCCTGGTAGGATGTGTAACCTGGTAGGATGCGTATCCTGGTAGGATGCGTATCCTGGTAGTGTGCGTATCCTGGTAGGGTGCGTATCCTGGTAGGGTGCGTATCCTGGTAGGATACGTATCCTGTTAGGATGCGTATCCTGGTAGGATGCGTATCCTGGTAAGGTGTGTATCCTGGCAAGGGCGTGACGTATCCTGGCGAGAGGGTGCGTATCCAGATGTGTCTCCGACGTAGAAAAGGATTTTCTGGGTTGCATGCAGCATCGAGGAGCGACTGGGCTGTGCCGTGTTGGAGGACACGGGCCGAGGGTTTACTGTGGAGTCATGGCTCGTGATTAGATTCCTGTTTTCCATGTAGGTACGAGACACAACACGCACACTCGCGCAGTTGTGTTGCACCATTAGTGTTGTGATGAAAGGGTGGAGGGGGGGGGACGGGGGGTGGTGATGAATGGTGAAGGGCGGGCAGGCTGGTTGTGTGTTGGTGTTGTCGATGGACTGTGTATAGTGTTGTAGGTGGTTTTGCTGTGCCGTTGTTGGGTTTGCGTAGTTGTTGTTGATGATTGCGTAGTGTTCTTGATGGGTTGTGGAGTGCTGTTGATGACTGTGTTGCGTTGCTGATGGCTGACTGGTGTTGATGATTGTTTTGGAGTGTTCATGGCTGTGTAGTGTTAACTGGGAGAATGTTTACTCCGTGATAAACGCACACACCAGTGCAGAGTTGAACACAGGCCTTCGAGACGGGGCTCGCCACTGCCATAATGTCTCATGAAGTGGCGGTTAAGGCCGACTGAAGTGTCGGACCACGTTGGGATGGCAAAGCCACTGCGTCACACGACGATGGTGGTGGGCCGTTGTGATGACTGTTTCTTTCCTTGCGCCGCCAAGCTTTGGCACTCTTTAAACACCCCCTTCCTCATGTCTTGCCTGACACTCAGCACCTGGCCCTTTTTAAACGACAGGTTTTTCCACTTCCTCCAGAACTGTGAGATTGATTTTTCCTTACTCTTTACTTATGTACCATTTTAGCTCCCTTCCTACTTCAGTAAAGGCCTGGCCTTAGTGAGGACTTGTGTTGATTACCCTGAGCCTCCGTCATACGAGAAGGCCTTGGTGGGATGTCATATGCTAAACTTTTGGTTAATGAGAATTGCAGTTTAAATGGGCGTGACAGTTGTTACTTGGTGGGGCGTTCAGGGCTTCTTTTTTTTTCCTCCCAGCTGGGATGTGTTGGGCTGTTGGTGGGCGTGTTGTGTTGTTGGTGGTTATAGAGTGGTGGTGATGGTTGTGAGGTGTCGTTATGTGTTGTTGGTGATGGTTGTGTAATGTTGGTGATTAAGCCATTTTGTAGATGGTGTGTGTGGTTTTCTATGGTTTACGATGGTTTGGGAGGCCTTCTACCCCCTACAGCTGGATCTGGTACCTTACCCGGAGTTGGCCAGTGTTGTGAGCTGAGGACACACCAAGGAAAGAGACTATCCGGCGGTCTGAGCAGCGAAAGAATAGTTATGAAAGAATCCCTTTGTATCGATGTCTCGCAGGCGTGGGAATATTTTTAAAACGTGAGGAAGAAATTCCCTCTTGCGTGGAGTTGGGCCAGTGTGTGTGTGGGGGGGGGGAGGTTGGGGGGGATGGAGTCGGGAAGGAAGATGAAGATAACAGTCAGTCATCTCTGGGGATAACAGATGACGCTGGTAATGTTATCCACGACACCTTCTTGCGGGTCCGACGCGAATGATGCTGGCCCTGTTTTGAGGACATCCGACCAGATGGGGGAATGAGATAAATAAAGTTTTTAAATGTCTGTCTTCTGCTGTTCCCCGTTGATTATGGTCTCTGTTTTTTTTTTTTTTTTGAGATAACAACGGGTGTGCGGTAGTGACGGTGGTAGGGCTCGGATGGTAGGGGGAGGGGGGGGGGCAAGTCGTCACAGCTATGTGTCTGTGACGGTGATGTGGGGGCGAGGTCGTCACAGCCCGAAGTCGTGACGGTGGTTCGGGTGGGGCTGAGGTCGTCACAACTCTAGATGTGACGGTGGTAGGGCTAAGGGGGGAGGGCTTAATCGTGACGGTGTTGGGGGCTAGGTCGTCACAGCTGTGACGGTAGTAGAACTATGGGGAGGGCGAGTCGTCACAGCTGTGCTGTTGTGACGGTGTTAGGGCTGTGGGGGCCAGCAGGTCGTCACAGCTGTTACACTTGTGACGGTGGTAGGACCAGGTCGTCCCACAGTTGTGCAGTCGTAGTCGTCCCCCTCGAGGTCGTGTTGGAGGCATCTGGCTTATCCATCATAACCCCGCGGGGCGGGAGGGGGGGGGGCGGCAGGGGCGGGGCGGGGCGGGCCGGCCATGGAACGAACCATCACGGGGGCCGGGGGTAGAGGGGGGGTGTTGTCAGCGGGGGCCCGTCTGTCCTTGTGGCAGAGACACCACTGTCATGCTGATGAAGACCGCCTTGTTGGTAGTGTTGGTGGGTCTTCTTTCCTCCACACACACACACACACACACACACACACACACACACACACACACACACACACACACACAGAGGGGCTCCCGTGGTGCAGTGGTCAGCGTTACCGAGCATCGATTCGACCTTCGGCCCAAGCCCGGGGGTCGAAGACACGCATGGGTTCGAATACTGTGTTTGACAGTCGGCCCACATACCCCACCCTGGTGTTCATCCCTCCCCTCTCGGGGCTGGTCGAGAAATGGGTACCTGGCTTAGGCTGATGTGCGTGTGTGTATGTGTGTGTGTACATACGTGGGATTGAAGACGTGATTCATGCATGCAAGGTTAAGGTACGGGGCTGCACGTGTGTAAAACTCTCTCCCCATAACACACACACACACACACACACGTTCTTAAATCGTCTGACTGGAATGCTGCCATGTGTGTTATTAACAGGGATGCGAACCTGGGCTTTTGATGCACGTGTGGTCATGGAAACACTGCCTAAGCCCGTGCGCTGGGAGCCTGCTGAGGAATGACCTTAATGAGTACGTTTAAGCGATGGGCTCTGCATGCAAGCGATGGTGTGGGGTGGGAAATGGGGGGTTCGTTATAAACCCGGCCTTGGGGAATACTACGTGTGGCCGGGCGAAGGCGTATCGTAAACATGACTTGGAATACAATCGTGGAATGGCTAGGGTTCGAACCCCAGGACACTCTGGGGAGGGGACTGAATTGACGAACCTTTTGACTTGCTTCAGCACGTGTCTGGCTGAGACGAACTGGGTAATTAAACTTTCTGATTCGCCTCAGTGTGTGACCGGCCAAGATCGAAATTGGCAGTTTTTAATTCACATATGAACACTCTACACTGCCTAGTACAGTGTAGATATACGGCAGTTTCCAGTCGTCAGTGAGAAGGGGACTGACGTAACGCACACAGGTCCCAGAGGACTGAAGTATGTCCAAGAGCATTCCGAGCATAGTAGGAAAAATGTTTAGATAGATTTTCGTTTGGTATGCCTTGCATTCATATTCAGAATTCCAAGTTTCACCTGTGTCGTCGAGAGTTGCAAATGATTTCCGAGAGCCAGCCAGCGTCGTTCGTATAAGGCAGCGGCAAACCGGTGTAACATTCACACACAGAGAGACCTCTGACAAAATACCAGAGACGCAAACACAAGGACATTGTGCCTCGCTAATGTTGTTGTCATGTGGGAGTCGATCGGCGGGTTTTGTATCATTTTCTTGGAAAGGGGGGGGGGGGGGGGGGGCTGGTTTGTTTGTTTTTTTTTTGTCGCGATTCAGGTGGTTTATGCCGTGTCGGAGGTCTTCTAACCCCTCCACGGACCCTTACGGAAGGAGTGTACGTAGATGGGAAGACGTGGGGCTCCCGGGGAAACTTTTAAGATCGTGCGTTGGTAATTATCGACGCGGGCGGAGACGGTAGCCAGAGATGGGAGAAACGTCTCAGTTTACGTGCGCCCACGACCATATACCTACAGGCTATAGCCATGTATGGTCGTTGCGTGAATATTATTATAATCTTCATCTTGATTATTTGGTCGTAATCGTCATGTTGTATCATAGGCGATGAGAGGATTAATCGCTTTTTGCCGTGCATCACCATTTGAGTTGCGGTTGGTTCTGGCGTGTGTGTGTGTGTGTGTGTCTGTGTCTGTGTCACCTACGCCGACGGGTTTTCGCTTTGAGGATGTTGGGGACCTGTGACCTGGGGACTTACCTGCCCGGTTCTGTACATGCGGGTACTGGGAGGACTTCTGTACCCTGCCCCCCGGAGGGGGGGGGGGGATTATGGATTACTCAAGTCCCCTGATGGGGATTAAAGTGGTGGCCTCCCCTCCCCTCCCCTTCCCCTCCCATGGGGGGGGATTACTGACCCCCTCCTATCCCTCCTCCCTCCTCACCGGAACATTAGGCTTTTCACTTCAGACTTAATGCGCTCTCCCTTCCCTTCCCTTCCCTTCCCTTCCCTCCCCTCCCCTCCCCTCCCCTCCCCTCCCCTCTCCTCCCCTCCCCTTCCTGCCCCCTCCCTCTCACTCCTCTCGTCTCGGCACTTCCTTCCCTGTACGGCTTCTCGAGGTATGTGCAACGGCCTTGCTTGCTTGTTTTTTCGTTTTTGTTTTTGTTCTTCGCCCCTGCCGTTGAAATGTCAATTGCAGTGCTCCTCGTGTGTGTGTGTGTGTGTGTGGGCTGCGGGAAGTAATGGTTTTATTGATCTTGCGATAAGACAGGTCGAGTCTCCCACCTCGTAGCCTGTTTGAGGTGCGGTACTTGGTGTGTGTGTGTGTGTGTGTATGTTGGTGGGTGCGTTACTGCTGCTATAAAGCCTGTCAGCGGCATAAACAAGGTACACGGAGTGTATCGTTGGTGGTAGTAGTTCCTGGTTCATGGTCAGAGGGAGCGTTTTAAGGAAAGTGATGGTGGTCCGTCCTGAGCTGACGTGTTCTCCAGCCCGGCTTGATACATGTGGTGGGGGTTGCCTCCTTCCTTAGTTGAGGTGCACCGCATTCTTGTCTGACGTTTTTCTTCTTCTGCCATTATCATCATCATCATCTGCTTCTTCTTCCTCTTCTTATATTATTATTATATCTTATTCTTATTATTATTATTATTTTTATTATTATTATTATTATTGTTATTATTATTATTATTATTATTATTATTATTTTTATTATTATTATTATTATTATTATTATTGTTGTTATTATTATTGGTTTTATTATTATCATTGTTATTATTATTATTATTGTTATTATCATTATTATTATTGTTATTATCATTATTATCATTATTCTTATCATTATTATTATTATTATTATTATTATTATTATTATTATTATTATTATTTTTCCAATCATTTATTTACAGGATGATTGCTTCTATGGGCATGTCTTAAGGTGGGTATCAGTGCACCAGCCTCTCGAAACGCCACCGTGCGAAATGACCTTTGACACGACCCCTTTGATGGGTCAGGTCAAAGGCAAAGGATTGTCGCTCCGAAGGGTCGTACAGTCGTTCCCAAGGGTCGTATACCGTCGTTCCCAAGGGTCGTACCGTCGTTCCCAAGGGTCGTATACCGTCGTTCCCAAGGGTCGTACCGTCGTTCTCAAGGGTCGTATACCGTCGTGCTCAAGGGTCGTACACCGTCGTGCTCAAGGGTCGTACACCGTCGTGCTCAAGGCTCGTACACCGTCGTGCTCAAGGGTCGTATACCGTCGTGCTCAAGGGTCGTATACCGTCGTCCTAAAGATTTTAATTTCAGAGCAGATTCCTGTGACTCAATGCCGACTCAGTCACGTCTCTCCTTTTATCAATAAATGTATAAATCTATACATGTATATTTCATATAAATTCATGTATGTATGTATTCGCTTTTGACTGGTAATTCCTCCCAGCGTATCCAAATTTTGATAGCACAGCCAGCCAGATTTTATTCCCGAAATTGAATATAGTTTTTTCGAACATGCGTAACTTAGGCAAGGGATGATTTTAATGGATATTAATTTAGAGAAAAAAAAGGTATTTCTATGTGGTATATATAGAGAGAGAGAAATAGGAAAATGGTTAGCTATAAACGTTAGCTATAAGGATGGGTTGTTGTGTACAGAGAGGGAAGGGAGGTTTGATGGATAGTTATATAGTTATGTAGAGTGAGAAAATATTGTGGAGGCAAGATTGGTCCCTGACGATTGGATTTTGGCAGAAAATCAAAAGAGAATTACTCTCCCCTCCAGTATATATATATATATATATGTATAGATAGATAGATAGATAGATAGATAGATAGATAGATAGATAGATAGATGAATATATAGATAGACAGACAGATAGATAGATAGATATAGAC
>JAYMFT010087884.1:0-14104 GCA_038088735.1 Panulirus argus | reverse complement strand
TTATTTATTTATGGTGTGCATGTTCGTCAGTAATCTGTCCTTGTCTGGATAGCAAGCGACGGCAATAAGCCAGCCCGAGATGCACAGGCTGTGACGGGTGGGGTGTGGGGGGGGATCGCCCCATGTCAACAAGTTGGGCAATGCATCTTGTGGATTCTCATTTGCGCCTCCGATATTGATCAGCTCAGGAGAGAGAGAGAGAGAGAGAGGGTGGGGGGGGGGGCTGCCAGATTGTTGCCTCCATGTGGCGTTATGGTACAGATTATACTAACTTTCCTAAGTTTCCCCTCCGTGTGGCGTTATGGTACAGATTAGCGTTCTTTCCGTTCTTAGTTTGCCTCCGTGTGGCGTTGTGGTAACAGGTCTTACTGCTTTCCCTGGCCAGAGGTACATAGTGAGCCCCCAGATGTACGTTGCAGTTGTTTAGAAAATTTTATGGATAGAAATTGATAACCTGAGTGAGGAAGAGATGGATAAACAACTTGTTTTTCTCTGATATGTATTCATTGAGGCTGTTATATACTCTGGGATTCCTTATATTCTTTGCTTACGTGAATCGAGGAAATTACTAGCCGGTGGAAGAAGACTATATGTATATATATATTATTTTCTTAGTACTGTGACGGTGGCGGACGTAATACCCTCCTCGTCACACCGGCGTCACGCGTAACGCTTTCATTAAACCCAGGTTGACAGTGTATGGGTCGTGGCGTTGGCAACTCTATATCCCGCCTGAGCGACCCACTCTCATTTTGTCATTTAAGAGGATTTAGGTCACGTCCTGTCCTCTCTCTCTCTCTCTCTCGTCTCATTATCAGTCTATGACAAGCGCCATCCTCCAGGCCTTCTTCATATTGCCCAGTCGCCTTATCTAATGCAGTGTTTGATAAGATGTGATAGAAAGAAGACACCGCAACATCTTGTTTGTTTACATGTAGATTGTTGGTGATGATGACCATTTGTACGAGCGAGTAAATGACATTTTTCTACTTTTTGCCGTGCCTCACATGGAGTTAATGAGACCTCTTGTATTTTGTGGTTTGTATTTTGTATTATAGGTCTTGTAATGAATGTATTTAAGTTATTTGTAATATATTTCTTAGATAAAGAATGATATTCACCTGTATCCCACAGATAATGCAATCTGTAAATAGTAATCACTGATTTTCCATTCCTGAATCACCTGCTGTAAATCTCAACGATTTCAACTTTTTTTTACAGGTTTAGTACCAGCTTTGGACACGCCTCTGTGCCCTAAAGGTGTTTACGTACGTAGGTGTAGCAGCAGCCACTGACGCAATGCATGTTACACACACACACACACACACACAACACTGCTAGTGGTTGATTCTCTTGCTCTTTCTCATGAATTCTCTACGAACCTTGGATGAAAGGGATCAAAACCTCTGACCTTTGGCATTAGGTCGTCCTTTGAGGTGACTGGAATGATGGCTTTTTTTTTTTCTTTTCTTTTCTTTTTTTTACCTTCTCCGTAAGAGACGATTTTCTGGCATCGCCCTCTTCTCCTTATTCAAAACTGGCTGCATGATTCAGTGCTACTGACGTCTTCCTGTGACCTGCGTCTCTGCTCATCTCACTCTTAACGACCTCGTCCGTGGTTCTCGTGTCTTACTTAGGCAGTTAACGTGGACCCAACATCTCCCCCATCTCATTCTGTAAGGTTATGTAGACTGGAACCTGCATTGCTGTCCTATCTCCATCTATAGCGGTGGGAGGGGAGGAGCCTTCTGCTTTTACTCCCCTGTCTCCATCTCCGTAGGTCAGAAATGTAGGATTGTCCTCCTGTCCTCCAGCAGATAACCTCCTCATGGACCATCAGGTCTTACTGTCATCTAGCTTTCCCACGTAGTGCGTACCCACGTACTCCCACGTACTCCCACGTACTCCTCCCCTTGTTATTACAGGTGAGCTTAACGAGAGGTTCACCACGCTGGAGACCCAAGTCGTCGACCAGTTCAACGTGCTGAAGACGATGGTGTTGAACATTGAGGATCAGCTGAGGACGCAAGACAAGCAGATGAAGAAGCTGTACGGCAGACTCCGTCAGGACCTGAGAGCTCTGAGGTGAGTCCAGACTAGTAGTGTGAGGGTAGGGGGGGGGATAGGCAGATGGGATAGGAGGGACGAGGAATAGACAGATGGGGATAGGAGGGACGGAAGATGGAGGAGAGATAGGAGAGGAGATGTTAGAACCAAGACATCGCCCGCCAACAGGGCAGAGACTAAGAGGAGAAAGGTATTAGGACCTGACAGGGTACAATGCGCGTATGTGGTTGGAACGCAATTACTTGCTCCTCCGACCGTGGGGGGGTGGGGTGCAATTTAGGGCCACGATCTCTTAATTAAAACCAAAGAGATCCCGCTCTACCGGCAGTGCTCATTTCCGGGCAGAATAGAGCTACACAGGTCAGTCTGCTTACTAGATCCACGTCACAAATACGCGTACAACAGGGACGTATATCCATATGCTAATCCGGGAATAATGTTTTCTGTGAGAGCTACGTTTAAGTTAGAAATAGGGATATTGTTGAAAGGAATATTATAGAAATATTCTGGAATACTGTGAAAACGTGTGATACGGAAATGTCATCAAATATATCATGGAAAGTTATACATATATATATACACGAATTTTCCAAAGGCTTTTTCGTAACAGAAGCAGCCAAATTAGCGATGGTTAGTGACAGTGGCTGAAGGGTACTTAACTGGCGGTTGGGTTACCCTCTGGTACGCCGAGGGATGCATCAGCACCAATGGAGAGGGAGGGAACATTGCCCAGCTCCTGAATGTTGGCGGATATCATTAGAACGGTGACTTCACACGCCGACAGGGTACGATCTCAAGCGCGCAGTCCATGCCATGGGAATCATTATTTCTACTGCAGTATCTTCACTATAATAGGATGTCAGAACCCATCCCTATTCCCTGTATGATTTAGTCCCCTCCTTATTAATCGGTCACCCAATTACTGACCCCTGTTTTTGTTTTTCCTCCCTGTTGTTGTAGGGCAGGGGCATCGGAAGGGGCCGCGCCTTACGACTCCGCAGACTACCTTCCTGAAGAAGGCGCCGAAGAAGGATTTGACGATTACGCTATGGAGAACGAGGTACGTAAGTAAGGGCTCTCTATGACGAAGAGAATTGTTCATGGCTAGCCATACAAATACAGCCAGCAGTTTTGATGGTAAGAAGCTGGTATTGGGAGAGATTCTGTGACTTTATATATATATATATATATATATATTGCCAGGTTATTGGGTTAAGACACGAAGGAGCTAAACACATTACACGTTCATTATGTTACAGGTATTAACCTATAGTATATATATATATATATATATATATATATATGACGCTTACAGCCGAAGCTAAAGTGTTTTTCCTGTGCCTGTCGCCAGTACCTGTCCTTAAGCACTGGCTTGTTTCCACATCTCTAGCGAGAAAATGATCAAAAATAAGCTTTTATAGATTTGGCCAGACGACAAACGCTAACGATATTCGTTTCTTCAATATCCCGAAGGCTCGCTTTCTTTCCCAGGACGCGGACCGTGATGAATATTGCATCGGCTACACAGACAGACACTCCGTGCTTTGAATGTTGCTGAAAGTTCTCCAAAAAAGGAATAAACGGTAGGAGAAATACCTGCTTCCTTCTCGTTCAGCATAAAGCCTGAAAGAAGAGGTTGCGCAGCCCAGGTCGTCATGCAGGGAGACGTTGCCCTGAAAGTGATTTGAAGTTTAGGAAATGTTTTAAAAGGAATTTTTTCCTCTTCCCCATTTCCCAGGTGGCCACATTCTTCTCAAACTCAAACAACGCAAAATTCTCACAAACTCGACTGCATACCATTTATGAAGTTCCAAACCAATTTTGATTCCGTAAGATTAGATTTTCACATTCTCGTTGCTTTCCATTCGTGTATTTGAAGCCTACTGTTACATTCGAATTACTTTCCAATGATGTAATTTGAACCTACAGTTACGTTCGAATTACTTTCCACTCGTGAACTCTTAAGTCTAAAGTTACATTAGAACTGCTTTCAGCCACGTTGTGCTAAACCTACAGTGACCTCTCGGATTCTGACATGTTTGATGTGACCACTTCGACACTTCTTCTTCTTCTTCTCTTTTTTCCCCCGATTTATTTCCGTCCCTTACTGTTTCTTCTCCTTCTTCTTCTTCTTCTTCTCCTTGAACGAAGATGGGATAAGAAGGATGTACCGTACGTGTGGCTTTTACTTAAAGCCTAAACTGAAACCAGTCCGCGGACACCCATCTCCAGATTTCCGTTGACCGAAGTGGGGTTTTCTTTTTCTGGCGTCGCTGATTGTAAACGGGGGACTGGTCTAAATTAAAAGGAACCTCACAAAAGGTTTGGGAAAACTCTAAGAGAAAACTAAGTGCAGTTGTTTACTTCCTAGCATAACTAGGGGGGGGGGCAAAGACAGACGAACCCAGTGTCTTTATCCTTCAGAGGAATTGGCTAGGGTTATAAAACAGGAGGAGGATTGCGAAACGGCAGCAGAGGAGTTCATCTTCATTAGAAGATAATATATATTGCCTTGCGAGCTGCGATACAACCATTACCGACCATCAGCTGGTAAAAGCCATGCAGTAATGGGGACAGATTGATATGGCGCCTGTCTGTTATTTTCCTGTCTCTCTACTCGCCTCTCTGTGCATCAGTCTGTCTATTTGTCGGTCTGTAGATCTCTCTGTGTATCGTATGTGTCTGTCCGTCTTTCTGTTTCTCTGTCTTTGTATCAGTCTGTCTCTTTATCGGCCTATGTGTTTCTCTATCTATATATCTGTCTGTCTTATCTCTCCGTCTAATCTGTCTCTCTGTCTATCTCTTTCGACCCTCACATTCGCCATCGTTCGTCACCGAACACAATGTCTGTGTGTTGCGCTCTCACTCCATCAGGCTCACACGATTGTTAATACACCATCACATATACACCGTCATACACACACACACACCCACACACACACCCACACACACACACACACAACGTCTCCATACCAGTTCCCGCTGTCGGTATTGGCCAAGATAACTCAGTCTATTTCCATCACACAGTCAGAGAGTAGTAGGCCTGTTGGCTGGGTGGTCGCTCCTCAAGTCGCACCTTTTCAATAAGTTTTCAAATCGAAATCTTTTTTCAATTTGCTTTCTGTTTCCTCCCGATTGTCACCTGACATTTCGTAGGCCAATGCTTTGAGGTACAGCTTTAGCCTTTTCCTTCACACACACACACACACACACGCGCGCGCGCGCGCAATTAAAAGATAAATTTGCTCCAGAGTTGAAGTTTGCTGCAAGGGAGGAAAAGCGTATTTGGAAAGCCGAACTGTGCCAGAAGTTGTGTCACATCCCTCATGACAAGAGATTTAGAGTAGTGCAGAAATTCACTCCCGAAAAGATCTTTTATGTTTCGAATTGCCTCCTCAGTCTGAGCAAAGTCTCTCGGGAGAACTCGTTTCTTTATTTCCGTAACTTTCATCGTGGTTCTGTCTTTTCTCGGTTTCGAAATACTTTTGTGAAATGATCTCAGGTTCGGCCGGTGTAGATTTCATCTGGTGTATCTCTCTTATCACGAGCGAAGCAACGTATTGTTTTGAGAGTAAAGTAATTCCAAGTCTTCAGAAAGGGGGCCTTTCAAACTGTTCTCGCGGGATTGAACACCCTACCGCCCGGGTCCTCAGCCCAGACAAGGGGATCTCAGTGTACGGAAGCGATTGTCAGAGACTCCCTATGTCTAGGTTTCCGGCCTAGCGCGGGTCAGACACGACATTCTAGAGACAGAGACAGAGAGAGAGAGACACTCCTTCCTAACGAATCAGCTGGGTTCTTAGAACCAACTACAGCGACTTGACTTTAATCGCTGATGAGGTGACTCCGTTGATGAGCTGATCATCGATAAACCAATTGAGTGATCAAGACCGACCCCCCCCCCCCACCCCCCTTCCCCCCGAAGGTATTCTTAATGATGATGTGGTCCCGAAATGACGTGAACCAAGCGTTTAACAACCACGAGTGTGACAACCACACGAACGACAACCTCGGGTGTAACAACCACGAACGTGACAACCAAAAAAGTGATTATATTGACGAAAACGTTAGGACACGGTTAAATCATCTTTCAAGTAGTTTTCTTGAGGAGTCTCTCTCTCTCTCTCTCTCTCTCTCTCCCCTGTGCAATTACGCGTTTTCTATCAGTTCCGTTAAAGACGTAACCCCCAAAGCCTACCCAAAGGAGCCCTTAATCTTCTGCAACCTTTCACCAACTTCTCATTTCCTCTCGCCCCACACCAAGAGCGGAGTGAGGAGCCCTTACCACGGTGAGCTAAATGTCTGTTGACGTGTTCCCTTCACGCCCCTGGGAATAAGATCCCCTCCTGAAGGAAATCTGGTCTTCCAGAATTCCTCTAAACAAAAAAAGAAAAAAGAGGAGGAGGCCTTCTCTCCATTTTCTCCCAGCAGGAACGAGATATCTCACGCTTTCGCCATTCCTTGTATAACACTCCCTCCTTCAGGAGGAGAGAACCTGCGACTGACGGAGACCCGCTACTACCACTACTACCCCACCAGAAAGATTTATTACTCGACGCCCTCACCGCCTCTAACACTCCTTCCTCTTCCTTCAGGCGCTGGAGATTCCCCCCCCCCCCCGCCCCCATTCCCCCTCCCCTGCAAGAAGGAGACCCGACCTCCTTCCTCTGCCCTTTGACAGAGAACCAATCGGCGCCAATACTAACGCCCTAGTGCCACTCACCACCACCACCTTCATTAGCAGAATCTACGCCTGCAGGAGACCCTAGTACCCTACCGGAGAGGACTCTGTTTGGCGTCTTTATATTCAGTCTATCTCTCTCTCTTAGACTCCTACCAGACCACCTTCAGGAGCCAGAGTCCCTACCTGGAGAAGGCAAAGACCAACACCGACTGAGAGAACTAAATGATGCCACCAGTAACTCTCCTTACGCTCCCTTCAGGAGCAGAGCCCTCGCCAGACGGAGATCTTCCGCTACAACTCGACCATGCACCAGGAGGACGGGGTGAGGGTCTTCACCTACTACTGGCAGGTGAACGACATCACCTACAAGATGAACAACTGGGGCTGGCGGAGGTCCCTGAGGTCGGAGAGCTTCTACATCTTCCAGGGCGGCTACAGGATGTACATGAGGATTTACCCCAACCAGCGAGGGGAGAACGTCTACATCCACGTCGGCCTCACACAAGGTACTGTATGCTTATGCTAGTGTATGTCTGTTTTGTGTGACGGTGTATTATGTGTGTGACTTGCTGCTCAGGTTCTCCGCCCTGCTTTTGGTTTATAGAGCGAGTGAAGAGTCGACCGTCGTCTGGCAAGGCTGCATCATCATCGTCGTCGGTGGACGGAAAGGAGTACAGCCTCTTCAAGAGCTTCTTCGCTCCGAAGGAGTCCGTCGCAACCCTGCTCCTGAGTGGAGTGCAGCCTTGGAGCTGTATGAGCCCCATTAGAGGAGTCCTAGGGTTGAATAAAGATGATATATATATATATATATATATATATATATATCCATACCATTATGTTACTGTATTAGCTTTCGAAATTTAACCCAGCCAAGGATTTACGATACAGAATAACGAGAAATCTGTGCACGAACCAGCCAGCCAGGCATACATTACCCTAATTAAGTTAATTATATGCATAGCTATTCCACGAGCAACACGAGGATAAGTTAGGAGACTAAGCACAATCCAGAACACAGGTTTATGACGAGTTTTGAGTTCCAGAATTTGCATAAAACCAGAGAGAAAACACACACACACACACACACACACACACACCATGTATTCCCACGTACCCTTCATAGAGCATGTGGTCTTCTCCCTTATGTCTATGCTCCCTCGCAAAACCCCCTCATCCCCCCCCCCCCACTTTAATCTCCCCTCCCTTACTGTATGTATAACGCCCTTGCACGCACGTACTGACACCTCTCTCTCTCCTCTCCCTTCCTCCCTTCTGCAGGAGACTATGACGACAATCTGGACTGGCCCTTCCGACTGAAGCACCGCATCAACATCCTGGACCACGGGTACCCGGCCGAGGACCTGACCAGCCGGGTGTGGGACCCGACCCAGCTCTGCTCCGGTTGGCACTGGAGGCGCCCCACCTCCGGCGACAACTACGAGTGCGTGGGGCTGGGCTTCTCCAAGGACACGCTGCATTCGCGTAGGTACATCCACAACGAAGCCGTCGTCATCAAGTTGACCGTCATCCTCACCACGTCGTAGAAGATGCGATGGCGTAGGAGGAGGAGGAGGAGGAGGAGAGAGAGGGGGAGATGTATGGCGTAGGAGGAGAGAGAGAAACAGAGAGAGGGAGAGAGAAATGGCGTAGGAGGAGAGGGAGGGAGGGAGGAACGTAGATGGCGTTTGTTGTGATGGAAGATGATGGCATTTCAGGCATTGATGTTGTCAGGGTAGATGGGTTCACACGTTCGGTACATCTTCCTCAGTTTATGAGAGAAGATGATGTGGCACCTCTACGCACACACACACACAGAGAATCGAACCCCGGTTGCCCACTTAACTGCCACGCATGTGGACCGGGGTTCGAATCTCGGGGTGTAATAGCAACGGAGAAGAAAGAAGAAACATGAGGGGGAAAAAGATAAGAAAGATACAGTTTGTTTCATTCGCCTGTTAGTGTTGGCTGGGAGTGATGATGTATTGATGATACGAGTGGATACAAATTCATATGAAGTCTAATATGTATCGCATGGAATTATGTGAAGACAGCCTGTCATGTGATGTATGTGGAGGGAGATTATACATGATGATGCATGTGAAAGCAGTTTATATCGTGTCTACCTGCACGTGAAAGCAGAATATTTCATGTGTTTTATGTGAAAGAAGACCATTTCACATGTATGTGAAGTCAGTTTATATCATGTGAATGCAGTCTATTTCTTGTATTGTTTATTGCATAGGCAGTCTGTTTTCAGGCGGTGTGGTATGTGAAGGCAGTCTAAATCATGTGTTGGTATATGTGAAGGAAGTCCATTGCATGCGACGATTTATGTGAAGGCAATTCATTTCATTCAGTGATTGAAAGAGAAAGTGTTCTGGATATTTACTACCACACAGGTATGTTGATTTATGTATGTACCTTATATTGATGTGTTTTTCAAGTACACATAAGTTTAACAAATTATATTTGTGTTGTTTTATGGTAATTGAGTTTTATTTAACTCTGTATTAGGTTTAAGGACATCTTTACTGTCACAGTGCCTAGGTTTATAGATAAAATCAATTGGTTTTGTAAATATGTGAACCGTATTATAATTATTATCATTATTATTATTTTATTATCATTATTTTTATTATAATTATTTTTACTAATAGAAGTAGCAGTAGTAGTAATAGTACTATTATTTTCATTATCATTATTATTATTATTATTATTATTATTATTATTATTATTATTATTATTATTATTATTATTATTAGTTGAATTAGTAGTAGCAGTAATAGTATTATTATTGTCATTAATATAATGATAATAATAATAATAATGATTATTATTATTATTATTATCATTATTATTATTACTGCTATTATCATAATTATTATCATTATTATTACTATTATTATTATCATTAACAAATATTAACAATAAAAGTCGAATTCATAAACAATTACTAAAGAAGAGAGCACAATAGAAATGTTCCTTATGATTATAAGATCAAAGATAAAAATCTTTAGAGAGATAAGAGAAGGACTAACAGGAGGAATGCAAAACTTTACCGAGATTTTATACACAAAAGAAACTGACAAGGAAATTCTAACCCGAGGCTGCCAGGAATGTACCCACTCTCTCGCGGTCTCACAATTTTCTCGTCAAAATATCCAATTCCTAGACGAGCACTGGAGCAGTTCCTTGTTGGCTGGGGAAGGTGGTATCCAATACTACAGGAGAGGCTTCGGTAGGCATTGCTACCGTCCTCAACCTTCTCTTGATGCCGTCGAACACCACACAAACGTAAGCACTATCACACACACACGACCGTGATGTATCTAAAAGCAATTCCATTGCATTAATCTCGCGCAGGGGAGGGATATCGCAGGGTCCAGCAGTCTGCGGGTGGTGAGGGAAGTCGAATGAAGATGAGGATTTCTTTTTTCCTTCTTTTTTCTTTCTGGTGTTGTTATTTGTGATGGGAAAAGTTTTACGGTGGTTTTTGGGTTTGGTTGGTTTACTGTGGGGTGCGTTCGCCCAGACGGTCACTCAGGAGACAGTAGACAAACGTGGGTATTGTAAATCCTCAAAATTTATGGTAACTGTAGATTTTTTTTTCATTAAGAATCTAAAAATGAATGGCATGTCATAAAAAAGTAAGAGAGATGTATGGTGATAATAAGAATGTGGTTCAGAGAGGTGAAGAGGGTGTGTTGAAGTGGACGTATGGAGAGAATGAGTGAGGAAAGGTTGGCAGAGAGGATATATGTGTCAGAATTGGAGGAAACAAGGAGAACGGGGAGACTGAATTGGAGATGGAAGGATGGAGTGAAAAAGATTTTGAATGAACATGCAGTAGAGTGAAAGGCGTGCACAGGATGGGGTCAATTGGGAAGATGTAGGTGTATAAGAGTTTATGTAGTGTCAGCGGAGTGTACAAGGGCAAGTGACACGTCTTGGGTAAACCATGGAAAGGTCTGTGGGGCCTGGATGTGGATAGGGAGATGTGGTTTCGATGCATTACACATGACAGCTAAAGAATGGATGGGAGCGGCTGTGGTCTTTCTTCGTCGGGTCCTGGCGCTACCTCGTTCCTGGTAACATCGACGGTGTTCAAGGACTACATGCATAGAAACATACTCGCCCATGTATACTAGATGGCAGCAATGGGACTTGTGACACCATAACATGACACTAAGATGTGAATATGTGACACAGATGCAACAACAGAAGAGGGAATGCAGTGCTCTGCCGCAAGTATTTGATCCTTGGGCAGAGTCATCCATGCACCAGACACAGGTAAAGCAATTATAACATCAGAGTAGACACCCGTAACAGCCTGAATGGTTGACTCGTGAGGTATAAGTCTAACACAGTTGCTGCAGTGACGGAAACTACTGGACATACGTGCTGCGACGGAAGCCTGAGGGTAGTAAACCAAATACTACTAATGAACGTAAAGTGAAAATGAAAGGGATTCTAGTTACATGTCATGTCTTCCACTGACAGTTTCATAGAGAGGGACCAGTGATAAATGCTGCGATGGCAACCTGAGATGAACGCGTTATATAGAGGCATTACAGTAACGGCAAAATGATGTCAGCGACCCAAACATGAGGAATGCGGTGACAGCATCACGCTCGAAACGCGTTAATGAGAGCAGCGCTTATTAGGCATACTGGCGTGATATTGTCTCCACTTCAACCTCTCTCGTTGGAAAGGTGTAAAGATGCACCTCAAGACATCAAGATACTCAGACAGCCTCGCTTCCCTCCTGTTAAAGATGTTGTCGCATCCTGTTCATAACCTCTTGACGGAACAAAACAGTGCTAGACACATTATATTAACAATCAACCATGTGGCTCAAATTCTAGTCCTATTCAGAGGCGTTTAGGCTTCTCCTGTGTAAATAACCCTCTAACGACTTCCCCGTTACATTAATTTCCTGCTCAGTAGTTGGAAAAAGACTTCCTTCTAGTCAGCCAAAGGTACGGAGAAGGTGGATGGTAAGACATAGCAGACAAGAGACCAGGGGAAAATACAACGAAGGGGTGAGGCATATCGTACCTCATAATGAACTACCATTCAACAAGGAGAGGGTTTTGGCTCTCATGTGAACCTACGTATATCGCCTTCCGGAAAAGCATGTCGAAGAAAGGAACACTGAGGGGCAGGAGCTGGGAGCCGGAAATCCTCCCAGCCTGTATTATCACTTTTTGAATCTATAAACAAAGGGTGTTGCTTGTGTACGAGTGTTTCACATGAGTGTAGTAAGTGTGTTGAGTGTTGAACACAGTATACGTGTGGTGTAAGTGACCCCTTTTGTGTTGATATTTAGGACGTTTCAAGAGTCAGTCTGGACTCATGGGCAGAACAAACGTTCAAATTGCATTTCATGAACCAGCATACAGATACCCACGAGTACTCCACTATCATAGGTGTGTGTATGCCAGTTCACAGCATACATGTTCGGCATCTATTTAACTAAAAGTAAATGTTGATTTCTGGCTCTGAGTCCTGACCTTTGAGACACGCTTTCCTCAACGCCTCAAGTACTGGAGCTGGTCCCTTGTGCTGGTATAAAGACGTCTAGTGTAATGTGTGCCATGCAGTGTACTGGTGTGTTGTCATGAGGTCCTACCATGCACGCGTGATGGCTAGTGTTACTGGCATGCTTTTGCGTCACGTTGGGGCACTGGTGATTCATGCAGTGCTGAAATTCAGATATCCTGATTCGTGCACGTGCACTGGTTCTTCATGTACCTGTACTGTTGCATACTTATGGTGTAATGGTACGTTCTGCAGGTACGCCGGGGCTTCCTCAGCGTCTCTGACAATGCAGGCCATTATCGGCATCGTTAATATATATGAAAAGGAGACCCGGTTCCAAGAATGATCTCTGAACGACCATTCAGAGGCTTGACCATTAATCACTCCTTGTTAACGACCCGTCAACGAATTTCCTAACCCCCGAAGTACTTACAGCTCTAGCTGTACCATGTGACTTAACTTTAGGCAGCAACCTTTAATATGTGGAACGTTATCTAAAGCTTTGTGAAAATCTGGGTAGATTACTCCAGCCACTTTACTTACTTCCACCACATATGTAGGTTATTTCATTAAAATATCCATGTAAATTTGTCAGAGGTGAGCGATGTTGTCGAAAAGCCAGTTGAGAATCATTTCTTAACTGGTGGTCCTCCATGTGGTTTACAGTGTTGTCACGAATGATGTTTTCCATAAGATTATCAACTACATTTGTTGATCTGAAAGGACGATAGTCATCCGGGAAGTGATTTATTGCATTGATGTAGCGTTGGCAAACTTCCAGTGCTATGGAACTTTCCTGCTAGCAAGTGACGATAGAATCAGTCAGGGACTTACCAATCTCATCTTTCATTGTCCTCTGATAAAATTGATATGGGTCTGTAGTTTTATTTGCTCTTATCTCATCTAATGCTGAAAGTACATATTCAACTTATATATTCATATGTCTCACAAAGCTTTCCTCTCTCAGCATTCGAACTGGATTCCGAACATGAGCTGTGTCTTCAGCGGTAAATACAGATGCAAAAGATTATTTTGAGATCTTTGCTAAGGCTCCCTTGTCTTGACCAAATTCACCATTCTACGTAATCTATGGACCAGGTGACCGAGTAATGACTCCTGCTCTTCTAGAGTAACTATGAAGCTTCTTTGGGTTTCTTTTGCTATTTGCAGCAATAGACGCTTCACACCTCCGTTTGCTTTGACTTATAAGTGTTTCGGTTTACGCATTTTTAAGTAGTTTATATCATCATCTTGGTTTTCGGTCGCTTTGAGTTTTTTTTATACGCTGCTTTCATTAATAACTGACACTTATTCACTTATTCCACCGTATGAATCAGCGAATGTGTGAACGAAACTTGATTTTACTACATACATATGTGTTGTTAGGGATGTGTATAAAAGCACACACACACACAAAAACCCACCCACCCACACACACACAAAAACCCACCCACCCACACACACACACACACACACACACCTGACTTAAACTGGGTTATGTATGTGTGCGTATATGCATATACATAGACAGGAGTAAAGATACAGTAAATATATACAAGGTTAAGGGAATGGGCAACACGTGTGTATAATCATCTCCCCGTAACACAAAGATAGTAATCACACGCTTACATAGACACGCATGCATACATACATACATACATACATACACATATACATACATATATACATACATGAATACAGACATACATACAGACAGACAGAGAGACAGGCAGAGACACACACACACACACACACACACACACACACACACACACACACACACACACACACACACACGCACACACACACACA
>JAYMFT010087873.1:0-14104 GCA_038088735.1 Panulirus argus | reverse complement strand
ATAAGAGCATAAAAACATAAGAATGATAGAGTCTGCAAAAGGCCAGTAAATGACCTATACGTGGCAGACCTAGACCTGTCTCTAGAAACTCAGTTCCACCTATCATCCTCATCCATAAATTTTTCCAGTCTATACTTAAAACTCTCCAGGGAGGCCGCTTCTACCACATGACTATTAAGTCTATTCCATTCATCTACAACCCTACTAGTAAACCAGTTCCTACCAATCTCTTTCCTAAACCTAAACTTGTCCAGTTTAAATTCCTTATTTCGTGTCCTACCATGTTGACTGAAAATAAGAACATTGTTAATGTCTCCCCGGTTATAGGCTTTAATCCACTTGAAATCCTCAAATAAATCCCCTCGAACTCTTCTTCTTTCCAATGAATGTAGATTAAGTCTCTTAAGTCTCACACCGTAAGGTAAGCTCCTCAGCCCATGAATCATCTTTGTCATCCTTCTTTGCACTGACTCTAACAAAATAATATCCATCCTATAATATGGTGATCATAACTGCACTGCATAGTCAAGATGAGGCCTAACTAATGAAAGGCATAGCTTTAGGACGACCTCTGCTAGTAAGTCCCGACCTCAGGCCTAGGTAACAATGCATTAGTGCTAGAAATAGAGCAAATAGGGTATTAGGGTTTACTGGTAGAGCCGTGAGTAATAGAAGTGCAGAGGTCATCCTAAAGCTATACCTTTCATTAGTTTAAATTATAGTCACTTAGCGGATTATTCCTGCCTATACTGAGTACACTGCATTTACTAACGTTAAATTCCATTTGCCAAGTCTCTGACCATTGAAAAAGTTTAGACAATACCTCTTGTAATACTGCAGTATCGGAATCCGACCTTATAATTCTGCCTAACTTTGTGTCATCCGCAAATTTGCACAAGTCGGTACTTATACTCACATCTAGATCATTAATGTAAACAAGGAACAGTAAGGGCCCCAGCACCGACCCCTGTGGTACCCCACTGGTGACGTAACCCCACTCGGATTTAATTCCATCAATACTAACTCTTTGTTGTCTGTCATTGAGCCACGACTGTATCTACCTAAAAATTTCCCCATCAATCCCATGCGCTTTAACTTTATTCATAAGTCGTGTGTGTGACACCCTATCAGAGGCCTTACTAAAATCTAGATGTACAACATCATAATTTTCATTTTTATCTGCAGCCTCATACACCTTTACATAAAAAGAAAGTAAATTAGTCAAACACGATTTGCCTCTCGTAAACCCATGCTGAGATTCATTAGTCAACTTATCCTTATCTAAGTGATCCCTAATAGATTTTGCAATTAACGATTCCAGCATTTTCCCCACCACTGACGTTAAGCTTACTGGCTGGTAATTAGACATAATCGTCCTGTCTCCCTTCTTAAAAATAGGTACCACGTTAACTTTTTTTCCATGCCGAAGGTATTACGCCAGAGTCTACTGAACCTCTAAATATACATGCTAACGGCTCACTTAACTCATCCTTGCATTCCTTCAGAATCCTAGAAAAAAACTCGTCAGGACCTGGTGCTTTACTACTTTTGATACTAGCTATTTCTTTTAAGACTAACTCCTTGTCAATACAAATATCCTGTAGTTTTCCCTCCTCGTTACCTCTGAAAACCAAGGTCCCATCAGGCACTGATCTCCTGTCCTCATAAATAAATACAGAAAGAAAATATTCATTTAGCATCATGGTCATTTCTTTGCTCTCCCCCACTAATTCTCCATCCACGTTTTTCATTGGCCTTACTCTTTCTCTTGTTTTAGTCCTGTATTCCTGATAAAAGGACTTAGGATCTTCACTAGCTTTATTTGCCACCCAAATTTCGTAATTTCTCTTTGCTTCACGAATAAATTTCTTTATATCTCTTGTTAGCTCTTTTTATCTTTGCCTTAAGTAATTCTCTCCATTTTTTCATCCTCTTATAGATACCCCTCTTTATACCAATATGATGCTTTATAGTATTATTCATCCACTTCTAGTCATTACTTCTAGTCCTAATTTCTTTATAACGAATATTCAAACTCTGACCTATAGTTAGATTATTAACAAAGGCTTCATACCTCCCTTCTACCGTGACCCTACTACCCTCCTCTGCCTGTACCCCCTCAACCTGACCCCTCCTTTGAACACCTGGCCCGACCTGAACCCTGCCCCCCCTTCGACCTGACCTCCCCGTTGGATACCTGGTTCGACCTGACCATACCCTTCCTTACTAATCCTTAATCCCCAATTAATCCTCCCTAGGTATCTTCTAAGCCCTCTAAACCCAGCGTTTCTAAAGTCAGGGATTTTAACTTTGTTAATACTGCTGAGAGTTGAACTACATCTAAATCTAAATCTGATCTCAAAGTGGTCACTCTCCCCTAATTTCCCTCCAACCTCCAACTCACTTTTACATTCTTCTCTTTTTTGTCAAAACCAACGCCAATAAATTATCTCCCCTATTGGGCTCGCTTACAATCTGCTTAAGATAATTGTCCTGTACTAGCTCTAGAAAATCTTCCGCTTCATAATCACCGACAATATTTTCCCAGTCTTTGTTTCTATAATTAAAATCTCCCATTATACACACCTGCCTATTTCTGCAAGCTCTATCTATCTTGTAACAGGGGAAGTGAGGCTTCTTTATTAAGATTTAGTGGTCTATATACTAAGCCCATAACAACTTTATCCTTTCCTTCCTTAACTTCTAGACATAATGACTCATTGTTACCATCTGTTTTAATTGAGGTTCTCTCACAACACTGAATTGTATACCTAACATAAATTACTACCCCACCTCCTCTCCTCCCTACTCTATCCTTGTGAAACATGTTATATCCATCTAATTGAACCTCCGGCCTGAAATTTTTCTCCTTCAAATCTATCCATGACTCTGTTATTGCAATAACATCAAAATTCTCTACACTGACCAGCCCTCGTACTAAATCCATCTTATTTACTATGCTTCTACTGTTAGTGTAGTAAATTTTCATTATACCTTTTGGGTTGATAGTTTATCACATCAGGAGTGTCTCCTGGGACACTAGGTTACCCCACCAAGACGGTCCACTGATGTCTCCTGGTTAACACACCAGGAGAGTCCTCCTGGTTCACTAGGTTATCACATCAAGAGCGTCCCCCTGGGACATCTGGTTATCACATTAGAGGTGCCACATGGGTCACTAGATCATCGCACCAGGCTATCACATCAGAGGTGTTTTTCTGTCACCAGGTTATCACACCAGGAGTATCCCCCTAGGTCACCAGGATATCACACGGGAAGTGTCCCCCAGGGTAACAGGTTACTGCACCAGGATTGTTCCCCTGGCACACTAGGTTATCACATCAGGAATGTCATCTTTACTTACCAGGTTATCAAGCAAGGAGTCTTCACCTGGATCACCAAGTTTTCTCACCAGAAGTGTCATGCTTGGTCACCAGGTAATCACACTAGGAGTGTTCCCGTGCGTTACCGGTTACCACATCAGGTGTGTCTCCTTGGTCACCAGGTTATCTCACTAGGAGTGTCCCCCCGGGTCACTACGTTATCACATCAGGCGTACCACCTGGGTGGCCAACTTATCAAAACATCCTGTTTTGATAAGTTGGTCACCCCTGTGTTACCAGATTATCACAACAGGGGTGTCCCCATGGGTTACCAAATTATCACGCCTGGAGCACCACATGGTCATCAGGTTATCACATGAAGCGTTTCACCTGGGTCACCAGGTTATCAAATCAAGAGTGTCCTCCTGGGTCACCAGGTGATCACATCAGGAGTGTCACCTGGGTCACCAAGTTATCATAACAGAATTGCCATCTGGGCCACCAAGTTATCACACCAGAAGTATCCCCCTGGGTCACCAGTTTATCACACCACGAGTGTACCCTGGATCACCATGTTATCACACCAGAATTGTCCCCTAAATCACCAGGTTATCACATAAGGAATGTTCTCCTGGGTCACCAGATTATCACATAAGAAGTGCCACCTAGGACACCAGGTTATCACACCAGGAGTGTCCTCCTGGGTCACCAGTTAATGACACCATAAGTGTCCCCTGGGTCACCAGATTGTCCCTTCGAGAGTGTCCCTCTGGGTGACCAGGTTATCACATCAGGAGCGCCGCCTGGGTTATCATGTTATCACGTTGGGAGTATCCCCCTTCTGTCACCAGGTTATCATACCAGGAGTGTTTACCTGGATCACCATGTTATCACATCACAAGTGCCACCTGGGTCGTCACCAGGCTATCACATAAGGAGTGTCCCCCTGGGTTATCAAGTTCTCACGCCAGGAGTCCCATCTGGGTCACCATATCATCACACCTGGATTGACAAATGAGTCAACAGGTTATCACATCAGGAGTGCCATATGGGTCACCAGGTTATTAAATCAGGAGTGTGTCCTGGGTCACCAGGTGATCACATCATGAGTGTCCCCTTGAGTAGCCAGGTTATCACATCAGGAGTGTCCCCCTGGGTCACCAGGTTATCATACCAGGAGTGTCCCAGTTGGTTACCAGATTATCACATCAGGATGTCCCTTTAGGTCAACAGGTTATCACATGATAAGTGGCATCTGGGTCACAATGTTATCACTTCAGGAGTGCCACGTGGGTTATCATGTTATCACGTTAGGAGTTTTCCCCTTCTATAGACAGGTTATTACACCAGGAGTGTTCACCTGGGTTACCATGTTATCACATCAGGAGTGCCGCTCGGGTCGTCACCAGGTTATTACATAAAGAGTGAACCCCTGGGTCACCATGTTATCACATCAGGAATACCACCTGGGTAACCAAGTGATCCCAACAGGAGTGTCCTCCTGGGTCACCAGGTTATCACAGTGGTAGTGTCTCTGGGTCAACAGTTTATGTCACCATGATCGACTCTATGGGTCAACAGGTTATCACATAAAGAGTGTCATCCTGGCTCACTTGGTCATCACCTTATGAGGGCCACCTAGTCACCAGGTTATTACACCAGGTTTGTCCGACTGGGTCAACAGGTTATCACACCACGAGTGTCCGACTGGGTCAATATGCTACTACATCATTGGTGTTCTCTGGGACAACAGGTTATCACACCAGGAGTTTCCTCTTGGGTCACCAGGTTATCATAATACGAATGCCACATTGGTTCACCACATCATCTCACTTGGAGATCACATTAGGAGTGCCACCTGGTCACTAGGTTATCATATCGGAAGTGTCATCGTGGGTTACCAGGTTATCACACCGGGAGTGTCCTTTGGATTACCAGGCTATTACATCAGGAGTGTCTTTCTAGGTCACCAGGTTATCACATCTGGAATGTCCTACTTGGTCATCAGGTTATCAGATTAGAAGGGTTCCCTTGGGACATCAGGTTATCATACCAGGAATGTCTCTCTGGGTCACCAAGTTATCACACCACGAATGTCCCCCTTTGTCACCAGGTTAGTACTCCAGGAATGTCCCTCGGGGCCATCAGGTTATCGCCTCAGGAGTGTCATCCTGGGTCACAGCATCATCACATCAGGAGTTCTCTACTGGGGCACCAAGTTATCACACAAATAGTGTCATCCTAGTTCACCAGGAGTGTCACACCAGGGGTGTCATCATGGGTCACCAGGCTATCAAATCAGGAGTGTTCCTCTGGGTTACCAAGTTATCACACCAGAGTGTCCTACTGGGTCAACAGTCTATCACACCAGGAGTGTCCCGTGCGGCACCAAGTTATCTGAAAAGGAGTTTCACCAAGGGTCACCATGTTATCACACCATGAGTGTCCCCTTGGGTCACCAAGTTATTACAGCAAAAGTGTCCCCTTGGGTCATTAGTCTAATACATCAAGAGTGTCCCCTGGGACACCAGATGATCATATCAGGAGTGTCCCTCTGGGTAACTAGGTTATCACACCAGAATTTTCCTCCTGGGTCGCCAGGTTATCACATCAGGAGTGTCACTTGCCCACCAGGTTATTATCATAACAGAAGTGTCAACCTGGGTCACCAAGTTATTACACCAAATGTGTCTTCTAGATCACCAGACCATTACATCAGGAGTGTCTCCGTGGGTCACCAGGTTATCACACTAGAGTGTCACCCTGGGTCAGAAGGTTATCATATCAGAAGTGTCCCCTTGGGGAAACAGGTTATTACACTACGAGTGTCCCTCTGGGTCTCCAAGTTATCACATCAGGAGTATTCCTCTTGGTTCAAGAAGTTATCACACCACGAGTGACCCCCTGCGTCAACAGGTTATTACACAAGGAGTGTCCTTATGGGTCACCAGGTTATCAACTCAGGAGCGTCATCCTGGGTCACAAGGTTATCACATTAGGAGTGTCCCACTGGGGCACCCAGTTATAACACCAAATTCAAAATCAAATTCAAAATCAAAATACATAACATGAAATTTGTCTTGTGCATTTTTCATAGACAGTTAAGAAGTTTCACATAGAGATATATCTTTACATTCATCACCTATGTATATCTAAAAAACATCCTCGGGAAATATGTCACATAAGATTTAAGGTATAACATACAACATACAAATCACATTAAGTGAATTTCCGAATCTTAAGCAACCAGGAGTAAAAATCAAACTGATTTACCCATTATTGATTATCGTTATACTCTCAGGTATAAAAGATTTTTGATACCCAGCCGTCCTACATTTTGTTGATCTAATCTTCTTCTTGAGGGAAGCATTTGGTATTTGTTATTCAGTGGATTATTTTGGTCACACGGGAATTACTTTATATCTTTGTATCATACATTTCTTTTCATATTTCTAATAGTGTGCTGGTATTTCGGACACGTAATTTAATAAAGGTCTTAATAATCTTTGTCAATTTATGTTTTGAATCTGAATTACAGCTTCCATACCAACATGTGACTGAAAACGAGATTACGACTGTATGACAGCTTCCTAACAAAATACATTCCAGAATTTACCTTTTTTTACAGTGCCTCCACATTTCAATTGAAAGAAAAGTAATTATCAATGATATTAATATTCCTTCACCGATTCCACAAGTTCGCCACTAATACATAAAGGTGCTTGAGCTACTGGTAAGGTACTATAGTTAACAACCATTTCTTTTGTTTTCTGAACATTGAGTTCAAGGTAATTAGCATCAAGGTAACTATCATTACACCATATCCTAAATTTTTCTACTTCCGCTTGACACACGTCACGAAAACGGTATCATCTGCACACTTGACAGCGACAGTCACTAGTATAGAGGGTGAACAATACAAGCGACAGCACACAACCCTGTGGTGTAACTGTATTTGCCATTATGATATCTGATTTCTCATTAAGAAATTCAACATATTGTGGCCTTCCTGTAAAGAAAGCATTAATCCAGAGAATTAAATTAGAACCTATATTCATGTTATTTAGTTTTTGCATCATTATTTAAGTCTGAATGGTGTTAAAAGCACTAGAAAAATCTACAAAAACTATCTTTACAAAATGTTTTATGTCAGTAGTATCAGATTTGTCCATATCCTCGAGTAGGTAATCAATAAAGAATAGAGTTGCATCCTCTATTCATCGATTTCGCGTATAAGCGAACTGAAAGCGACTGGTAAAATGTTGAACCTGTTGCCAAAGTATGTTTTTCACAATTTTCTTTAAGCTACCGGTCGATAATCATTTTCTCAAGTAGGTAGAGATTTCTTAGGTATCGGTATCAATTCAGATGTTTTCCATAGGGTAGGTATACGAATATTATCCAAATATTGTTGAAAGATCATATACATAATACAGGTGTCAATGGTTCTTTTTGCAGCTTCAAAATATACCGATTGATTCTGTCCTTTGAAATAACAAAGCGTTGAGCATTCCTATATTGTTGGAAGTTCCAAATACTTATACACTCATTGGAAAAATCATTTTTATCAAATCTCGCATAAAGTACATTAAGATCCTTAAAAGAATCCTTAGCATTATGTATCCTATGATTAACAGAATTTCTCTTCATTCCAGTCAGTAGTCTAACACCATCCAAGGCTGATTTTGTATCACTCTTAAACGGCTTTTCCACTCTGACTTTATATCTATTTTCACACAACAATGATTCTATCAGTTTCCTTCTGAACATCTTTAAGTAGAGTTTTATCATTAGAAGCATGAATACATCTTTTGTTATCTAATGAGTCCTTCAGTTCTTTGATTACCCAGGGTTTGTTATTTGGAAAAGTCCTTTCCATATTCTTGGGCACGATGACATGAGTGCAAAAATCCAAATAAGAGTTCAGTACGTCAATATCATCATCAATAGGAGCATTATTATACTACAAAACATCAAAATCTGTACTTTCCATACATACAATAAAAATCTCATTTACCTCTTTATTCCAAGAGTATACCACCTTCTCTAATGGTTAACTACTCTTCAATAGCTGTTTATACACCGGCATGAGAAGACGCATATCACAATCAGAGATGCCTGGCAGTTTTAACTTTTTGGCCATAAAACTGTTTCACACTGCAGAAAAATGGATCAAACAATTTATTGTCATTGTTAGGGAAATTTACAAATTGTTGATGATGTGCAATGCACTTGCTGAAATGATAGTTATTAAAATCACCTGTAATATTTCCAACTGCATCAGGGCTATTATTTTCTAGTTTACACATATCATATAGAATGCTCTCAGCTTTGTTTACATCTGTACTCGGTGACAGAAACTTTAGTAAACTCTCGAGGTAGACAGAATGGTCTCAGGTATTCAATATTCTCATTACACAGTTGTTCAGGTACTGTGCACTATCTGTTATTAACGTAGGTACATATTTCTCGTATTGAAGTATATCCATCCAGGGCAAAAGCAGAGTCTGGATCTCATTCTGCTGTAGCCACGTTTCTCTCAGTCATACGTATCAACGACGATTCACAATATACATAATTCCACCTGACGAGTCCATGGAGTTCGTCAAATTTGTTTCTCAGATTCCGGAAATTCCCACACACCACAGCTGGCACCAGAACCCGGAGGCCTCGCCTCCGACACCCCATTCTAACGCCTCCTCGTTTATCACGTGTCCTAGTACGTCTTTTGATTTCATCCGGGACGTCGAAAGGAATAGGACGGCCGTGCATTGAACTTGAATAATGCAGAAGGTCATTTCGCCCGTGCCTGTCGCCGCCATGTTTTTTCACATCTGGCCGTCCGTCTAGCCTGCCACCCTCTGTTTGAGCCGCAACTCAGGCACAACGATGAACAAGCACCATGAAAACCAGCGCTACTGTCATATACTGCTTCAAGGACATTTCTTGATACTCAAAGATGTCTGTAGTAAGTCTTATGTTTCTCAAGGCCCGGGAGACAGCAGAAAAAAGCAGTTGAAGTGAGAGCTGAAAAATAGAGTCACCAGGAGTGTCACACCAGCAGTGTCTTCCTGGGTCACCAGGTTATCTTGCTGGGAATTTCCCCCTGGGTCACCAGGTTATAACACCAGGAGTGTAGTCGTGGGTCAGCAGGTTATCACATCAGGAGTGCCACTAAATCACCAGGTAATCAACCAGGAGTGTCATCCTGGTTCACCAGGTTATCACACCAGGAGTATCTCCCTGGATCACCATTTATCGCACCAGGAATGTTCACATGTGTCACCGTATTATCACAACATGAGTGTTATCCTGAGCCACCAGGTTATCACACCATAAGTGCCCCAATGGGTAACTTTGTTATCAGACCAGGAATGTTATCCTGGGTCACCAGTTTATCACAACATGAGTTTAGTCATGGGTCACCAGGTTATGACTCCAAGAGTATCCCCTTGCACACCAGGTTATCACACCAGTAGTGTCCCCATGGATCATCTAGTTATCACACCAGGAGTTTCATCCTTGGTCACCAGGTAATCACACAAGTAGGGTGCCCCTGGGTCACCTAGTTATCACACCAGGACTGTTCCCCTGGGTCACCAGGCTATCATATTAGGGATGCCATTTGGATCAACAGGGTATCACATTAAGAGTGTCCCCCTGGGTCACCATGTTATCATATCAAGAATGCCATCTGGGTAACCAAGTTATCACAACAGGAATGTTCCCCTGGGTCACCAAGTTATCACACCAGGATTGTCGCTTTGGTTCACCAAGTTATTACACCAGGAATCCCACCTGGGTCAAAAAGTTATCACCAGGAGTGCCACCTGGGTTACCGGGTTATCACATCAGGAATGCCACCTAGGTGGTCACATCCTGAGCGTCCCTCTGAATCACCAGGTTATCACGTCAGAAGTGTTCCCCTGGGTCAGCAAGTTAACAGATCAGGAGTGCAACCAGGGTCACCAGGCTATCACATCAAGACTGTCCCCCTGACTCACCAGGTTATCAAATCAGGAGTACTACCTGGGTCACTTGATTATCACACCTGGAGTGTTCCCCAGGGTCACCAAGTTATCACAGCAGCAATGCCACATGGGTCACCAGTTTATTACACCAGAAGTGTCCCCCTAGGTTACCAGGTTATCACATCAAGAGTGTCCCCTGGGTCACCAGATTACCCCATCAGGAGTGCCATCTAGGTCACCAGGTTATCACATCAGGAGTATCCCTCTAGGTCACCAGGTTATCACAACATGAATGCCACCTGGATCACCAGGTTATCACAAAAGGAGTGTTCCCAAGGATCACCAGTTTGTCACAACAGGATTGTTCTCCTGCTTCACCAGGATATCGTATCAGGATTATCCCCCTGGTTCACCAGAAAATCATATCAGGATCATCCCCCCTGGGTCACTAGGTTATCCCATGATGACGGTGCACCCGAGGACTCGTGTCCCTCCAGTAAGTTAAGGTGGTGGAGCCAGAGTGCGCCTCTCTCCACGCTGTCTGAGTCACCATTCACAAACATCCTGGGATCACCACCTCCACAAGGGATATCTGTCATTGCCAAACAGTAATTCTATTGGTCTTTCCGACAGTCTTTTTCAGTGCGTATTAAGAAGCTTTGGACTAGAAAGGAAATTTCACCGAATGAGGATTCAAACCAAGTGTAGTTTTTCTTTTTTTGTACTTCAGGGAGCTTTTACATCAGTGAACTTAATATACTCCTGACACATAACCATAAAATATTTGCATATGACACATGTCTTTTGCATCTGTCACTTTGGTAGCTATTAGTTCTGTAGGTACCAGTGATCCTTGCCTTGTCGTAGGAAAGCGTCCTGGGATGCTAGGGAGGCGTCAAGTGAGGACAGGTTAATCAAAAGGCGTCCAGGGATGTTAGGGAGGTGCCAAATGAGGACAGGGCAACCCACAAGGTGTCCATAGATTCGATGGAGACCCCAAGTGAGGACAGGTCAGTTCTCAAAGAGATAAGCACGTCTCCTGGATTTTCATTCCCAGTCCAGGTTTGATGGCGTCCAGGGTCGCTTACGTTGGTGAGGGATGACGTTATGTCATTCTGTAACACGACCGAACATCATAACATGGCGTCCTCCTGAACGCTGAGCTGACGGTCCTAATATCAAACTGACTGTAACCAACAAGACGTTCATGGATTGGCGTCACAATATCGTCGTGACCATAACAGTTCACTGGAGCGTCAACAACCGCAGCAATACAACATTACCCATCACAGTGTTTCCGTTACCCAGAGGGATACCCATAGAAATTCTTTACATATTGTTATCCAAGTGAAGTTTCCAGCTACGTCGCTGTCCCGGTGACAAGATATGAGGCAAGTGGTATCCTCTCGGTGTGGACCCTCTACTCGTCCTCCAGCACTGACATGAGCCACGGCCGCAAATCGCCTGTACAACCAGCGAGAGACTATTAGCCTTTCAGTCTTGCGTGAGGCGTGTGGAACGAGCAACATGATTCCTCTTCTCTGTACTGGTCATCAACAATGATCCCTCCCCTTATTGTACTGGTCATAAATAATAATCCCTCCTATCTGTAATAGTCATCCTTCTGTGATGGTGATCATCAACATTTCTTTATCACATTTGTTCAGGCATAAGCATCCACCCCTGAAGCTTCACATTACCTATGCGTTGTTATGATAAGAAGCTTTGTCAGAGGATTCTGGACATTTTAAACTTTTCATTTTTACCACCAAAACAAGGTTGATGCCTCGTGCTAAAGCAGTCTTTTAGGAAGAAACGGAGGCGTTGTGCTCATAGAACTATTTGTGTTAACCACAGGTGTTGCCATCCATGGGGTTGGTAAGAATGTTCCTGTAAGCAACATTTACGGTGGAGACTTACCGTAGCGCTATGACTTGATCATGAACTGGGAAGGTGTGTAGAGTCACCTGGGGAGGTAAGAACCACCCAGAACGGCCGGGTGACGTAGTGATGGTGGTGGATGGATGACAAGCAGCAAGTGTTCCGGCCGCTGGATCGGCCTCAGTCATTTTCCGGGCTCCCTCACCGTTACATACCGTTAACAGATTATTTGTACAAGGCTATCTGGGCCAGCGTCGCAGCAGCTGCTTCTACCGTTACTTCTACTTTTCATAGCACATACTTGCATCACCATCATCTCACTTCTACCATTGTAAACATCACAATTCCCTTTTATTCCATCAATTCCATCTTCACTACCACAGCATCTTTATCTTACCTCTGTTTCACACCTGCAGATACCGGCTATAGAACCTTACCATATCTTGCGGAGGACCCGTTAACCGAAGTGTTATGATACTGGATCGCTATACCAGGTTACCTAAAGTTCGTTTCAAGATGCGTTTTAGTTACGGAACCAATCGGCTCCATCATCTACAGTCATGATTTATGTGGACGTTTGATGTACTGTATTTTGGGTCTGGGTTATCTACAAAAAGCACACACACACATCTTTCCACAGATCCTGAGCTGACTAAGGTTTCACATGAAGCAAATATTCTACTGTAACTTTCTCTATCAAAAGCCAAGGTAACAATCATGTTAACAGATAGTATAACAGATAGGCTGCTTAATAATATACGGGTAAGGACAGGAGACTTTCACTCTTAAGTGAGTACGACTGCATTCAATGTCAAATTAATGAGCAAACAAAAAGGTACAGTTGGTATTATATGAGCGGTTTAAGGTAGAGTTACAGTGAGATGTTCAGGTGTGTAATTCCTTTTTGAATGAAGTAGTTGTGTGTGAAGGTGATAAGTGGGGCAGGACAGGCCAAGGCGTGAGATGAGCCTCCCGACAGCTGCAGCAGAGCCGTCATCAGGCCCGAGCCCATAGCCTGTTCCACAGACAAGACCAGGTCATCCTGCGACTGACGTGTAGATCCCGTTAGGAAGGCAGGGTGCTTCCCAGGTTGGAGGCGAGTAAAAAGTGCTTCCCACACTCCCCGCAGCGATCGCTTCTTGCGCCGCCCCCGGTGACCCAAGAGGTGGAAGAGGCCCGGTAGGAAGGTGCCAGAGAGCGCGTCGGCCATGGATCCCGTGGTCATTGACACCAGCGTTGCCAGCAAGGAGAAGGCGTACACCACGAACGTCAGGAAATTGAAGATGCCCAGAGCTGAGCTACCTGCCGTGCAAAGTCCACATCAAATAAAGGAAAGTGACTTTCCCTAATGTACATTCAAATCAACAATCGTGATATAGTAACATTATTCCTGTGAGTGTGCTGGTCTGCTTAGATCCTTCGGTCAAGAAAGAACTTTACAAATGATATAGTGTCGATAAGCCTCTTATCTAAAAATAATCTTTACAGCGAAGATCAGTGCAGCCGGAGATACTGGGGAACTCTTCCTCATAACCAACATAACATCTGCATCCTGACCTTCACTAACATGATGCTCACATCAAAATAAGTGATGAAGAAGTCTGCTCGGCCGTGTCAAAATTCCTCTTTATTGAATAATCCAGTTCCAAGTGATATATAAAATGACAGGAAATAAATACAATAAATTAAGACACATACTTAAATTGGAAGATCTGAGTCTGTAAAGGAAAATAATCAACAATTAATTACATGTATTTCAATTTTACGTTCACAATACACGGTAACCTACCATTGCGATCCACGTAAATTAGGATTATAGACCACGATAACCAAGCATTATGTTCCATGATTACCTTGCATCATAGTCAACAATACCCTACTCTAATCCTCTACGGTAACTAGGCATTCTATTATTTATATATATATATA